>JANAVB010033017.1:31452378-31635907 GCA_029216955.1 Iris pallida
AAGAATTCGCACACAAAAAAAAAACAATTGTGACTTTCTTATCATTGAAGAAATTTCCAATAGCATCTGACATAAAATATATCGGTATATATATTACTACTAAGACCCAGAACATGAAATAATGCAAATTTCTATGAATTTGAAGATGACCTCGGGTCTTGGATTAATCAAATGTGTAAACCGAGATTTCCTCTTAGCAATCTCATCCATTTTGTAAACGAGTTTCAAAAAAAATCGGTTAATGAAGAAATCATCCAAGGAGAAATAAAATAATCTCTTAGATTGTTGGATATTATTTCTTTATCATCCTGAAAATGAAATCATCCAAACGAGTTTTTTTTATTATTCATTTTGAGTATTTTTATCTTGACAAGTAACATTTTGATCAGCCATGCCATCCCTGATGGTATTCATCAGCCATGCCATCCCTTCCCTTCCCTGATGGTTTTCATCAATTTTCTCAATCATCATCCCTCCTCTGTTCTTCTTCCCTAGTTGTCATCATCTCTACCACCCCAAAATTTCTTCTCCCTTCTACTATTCTCTTTCATGGATTCCTCATCAACATCCACATATGAAGATGTCATCACAAAGTTGTCCACTCTACTTACATCCCACTCTACTTCTGAAGATACTCGCAACACTCTGTCTTGCAATCCTCAAGCGGACTTGCATTTACATCTTCTTAAAAATTCTTACCCATCGTTCCTATCCCACTCATATTATCACATCTACAATCCCAAAGATCTGGAAAGTTAAAGGTTCAGTAAAGGTTTCTGAATACCATGATAATTCTTATTCAGCAAAGTTCGAACGCAAGGAGGATCTAGAGTTTGTGATCAGCAATGGTCCATGGAAAATCAATCATCATATGCTTATTCTTGAGAGATGTTATCCCAATAAATTTCCAACTGATTACAAATTCTCAGAAAGTAAATTTTGGATCCCTCATGGTCTCCGGTTAATCTTCTTACCATCGACTTTGTGTCATCAGTTGCAGCAAGGATCGGGACAATTCATCCACCATCCACTCTAGATGCCTGCAAGTGGACACTCTTTGCCAGAGTAAAGATTAAAATTGATATTATAAAACCTCTTCTTCGAAGTCTCAAAGTGCCTATGGATAGCAGATTTTGCATCGTTTTGCTCAAATATGAACGACTTCCTAAATTTTGCTTATTCTGTGGTTGCCTAGGCCACGGTATCAAGAAGTGTAGCATTCATAAAGACTATGAAGCCATGATGAATGACAATTGGTCACCTGAGCAGAAGAAGCAATTTCAGAGTCTTCTTGATAGACGGCTTGATCATTCAATTTGTGTGAATCACTCTGAGAAATTCAAATCTATTTCCCAAGCACGAGGTAAATCAAAAAACCTCCCACATCGACTTCTTCAAAATCTACTGAAGAAGGTACTGCAAATCATCCCTCTCCCACTATTACCATTCCTACATCAACTGTTCACACAGAAATGTCCATTGATCCTCCTCTAACAAACTCCATCACAACATCCACTCAGTTTTTTCCCCCCACAGCAATCAATTTTACCAGTCCACATTATCACCACCATCCCCTCCGACCATCCTCCGGTGATGGTTACTGACATGGGCCATGACATCACAGGTTCTTCTGAAAATCAGTTATCCCCCACAATCCCTTCAAATACGAAAACTCCCATGATCTCTACAAAGGTGGGCCACCCTGACTCAGTCTTTGCAGTTCCAAATTTATCTAGTCAGCCCATTATCTGTCATCTAACTCCTACAGATCCCAATCAGTTCCTACAATCTCCTCCCTTTGCTAACACCAATATTTCAAATTTTGTATCTACCACAATGCACAATCAAATAGATCCTGTTGATCCTGATCCACGTGAGGACTCAAACTGTTTGAACTCTAATTTCAATCAAACTAATCAGGTTCACATTGATTCCTCACCTCCTATTGGTACTTCTGTGTCAACCAGTACTCCAGTTGTTCCAAACAGTAATACTTCAAATTATTCTCATTTTTTTAAACCTACAAAGTATCCAGCTCACAAACCTCAAAACCAAATATCAACTACCTATCCAATGTCAACATTCACATCCTTATTGAATGCTCTCTCTCCAATATCCCCCTCACTGGATGCTGGAACATGTATTACTTCTGATACTCATCCACTCCAACCTCTAAAGAATCTCAACAAAAGAACTCGCTCAACTAATGATGAGAGTGACCCTGACATTGCCCATGATAGACCCCTCAAAAATCACAATATCCTTTGATGCAGACACAGGCGCGGCTGGCCTCCAACAGCCTCTCCAAAAATGATTCTCTCTTGGAATTGTAGGGGTTTAAGGAATGACCCTACAATTGGAACTATAAAGGCATTCCTCCGTGCATCTAACCTAAAATTCTTTTTCTATCAGAAACTAGATGTTCGTTAAATACTACATCTACCATAGCATCGTCTTTGGGTTATGTCAACTTCAATCCTGTTCCTTCACTTGGCCTTTCTGGTGGTTTACTGTTATGCTGGGATTCTGATATCACCCTTAGCATCATTTCCTCAACCAACAATTGCATACATACCTGTCTTCAAATTCCAGGATACACTCAATGGTGGCATCTTCTTTGCATATATGGCCCTCCCTCATTACAAGACCGTAGAGCATTTTGGTAAGAACTTGAATCTACTATAGCATCAATTAGTTTGCCATGGATATGCATAGGTGATTGTAACAGCATATTATCTGCAGAAGAAAAATTTGGCGGAAATAGTTTCAACTTCAATCATCACAAAGCCTTTATAAATTGGAACAACCAAACTGGAGCTATGGATGTTGGGTATCGAGGACCAGCCTATACCTAGAACAATCGTAGAAAAGCTCCTGATTATGTGGCAGAAAGATTGGACAGAGCTTTGTCAGATCCTCAATGGCGTACACTTCACCCCAGGGCTGGTATACTCTATCTCCCTTGTCTCAACATCGACCATAACCCAATCCTGCTTTTATTGAATACTGAATTCAGGAAAAGAATATTTCCACCGCGTTTTGAGGCAGCTTGGACTCTGGAACCTGATTTCACTAAAGTACTCTCTGATTTCTGGCAAAACATTCCTTCTACTGATGTTCAGACTAAACTCAAGAGTACTCTTCCTAAACTAAGATAATGGGGGAAAATCAACATCAACAGTCTAGATAAAGATATTCAGTCTCTCGAAAGTAATCTTCTACATATCCAAAGTTTGTCTCCAACTGATAATACCTATGAAGAAGAGAGGAAAGTCCACGTGTCCCTCAATAAACTTTACTTGCAGAAAGAACTTTACTGGAAACAGAGATCCAACATATCTTGGTTAAAGGAAGGAGACAAGAACTCTCATTTCTTTCATCTAACAGCTACTATGAGGAAACAAAGGAACTCAATCAACACCATCACCAATATAATGGAGAACAGACCAATGATCATCAAGCAATATCTGATGTCTTCATCAATCATTTCAGAAATATATTCCAAGCAGTGGACACCATCCCTGTTCCAGATCATATACTTGCTGATCTTCCAAAAATCAGCAATTTGGACAATAAGGTTATAAGCTCTGTCCCTCAAGAAGAAGAGATTAGAAATGTCATTAAGCATATGAATCCATATAAAGCCCCTGGTCCTGATGGGTATCCTGTCTATTTTTTCCAAAAATGCTGGACCAAATTGGACATGAGGTATCTCTCTACATCCAAAACTTTTTCATATCAGGTATCATGCCACCCAATCTCAATCTCACCCACATAGCTCTTATCCCTAAAATCAGCAATCCTTCTAGACCAGTGGATTTTAGAGCTATTGCTCTGTACAATATTTTATATAAAGTTATTTCTAAAATCATCACTAATAGACTTCGTATTCATCTCCATAGTTTGATAAATCCTTGTCAAAACGCTTTTGTACCTGGTCGTTCTATTGGGGACAATATAGTTGTGGCTCAAGAAATCCATTCCATTTCCAAATTTTCCACAAACAACAGTGCATATGCCTTCAAAGTAGACATGTCCAAAGCCTACACAGGCTAGGCTGGGGTATTATCAGTCAAACACTCAATTTTATCTGTGGCAAGTTTCATGATCTTATTATGCAATGTGTCACCACCTCCTCATTATCCATCCTTATTAATGGAGAACCCTCCAAATCTTTTATTCCTGCTCGGGGGATTCGACAAGGTTGCCCAATATCTCCCTACTTATTCATACTTTGCATGGAAATATTATCTGTTCTTATTAATTCTATGGTCAGGAACTCCTTATATGGTGTCACTTTAAGCAATTCTTCCATAACATACTCACACCTAGCATTCGCAGATGACCTATTCATATTTGGAACATCCTCTCTTCATAACATCTACCATGTCAAAGTCATCCTGAAAACCTTTGAAACTTGGTCAGGCCAAAGTATAAATTTTGAAAAATCCTCCATATTTCTTTCCAAGAAAATAGATCCTATCATGCGAGTGTTATACACTCATCTTTTGGGAGTTCAATCTATGCAAAGTAAAGATAAATACCTTGGTCATCTTCCACTTCAGTCCAAAAACAGAGTTACTACATTTTCCAATCTTCTTTCCTCAAGCTCCTCAAACTGCAAGGTTGGCGTAGAAAGTGTTTATCACATGCTGGGAGAACTGTCCTTATTAAATCCTCTCTTGCCTCACTTCCCATTTACTACCTATCATCCTACCTTATCCCCAAGAAAGTAGCAAAGAATCTGTCCAAACATCAGATGAATTTTTGGTGGAACTCTATTGATAAAAAGAGGATTCATTTTACTGGATGGACACAGTTTACTAAATCTAAATTCCAAGGTGGTCTTGGCATTAGAGACCCCTACATTTCGAATTTGTCTCTAATTCTCAAACTCACCTGGAGATTTATTACTGAACCAAAAACACTCTGGGCATCTCTACTCTCCAATAAATATCTTCAATCAAACTCCTTCTGGACAGCAGTCCCCTCGAGTGGCTCTTCATGTATTTGGTCGAGTATTCTTTGCAGCAGAGAGTTCTTGAAAGATAATGTGATATGGTCTGTTGGTGATGGGTCAAGAATCAACATTTGGTATGATCCATGGGTCCCCTCCATACCTTCCCATCGAGTTCAAGGGTTCAACTTCAGTAGTAGATGGGCACTTCATGTCAGTGATTTGATTAACTCTGAAACTCATTCCTGGAAGCACAATCTGATACATCTGCTATTCCCTCCATTGGAAGCCAATACAATTTGAAAATCCAGTTATCCACCACTGTTCCACTGATAAACTAATCTGGAAGCATACTGCTAATGGTATTTTCACCACAAAGTCTGTATACAGAACCATTCATGACAAGCTCTCACAGAACATGGAGACTGCTGATGAAGAAAATTTCAAAGATTGGAAGAAACTTTGGTCCCATACTCACATTATTCCTAATGTGCTCCTCTTCGCTTGGCGTGCTCTAACCAACTCACTGCCTACAAATGCCAATATTCATCATCGACTCAACCATATTGATGAAACATGTACTCTGTGCAAGGTACAACCAGAGACTACTAACCATCTTTTATTACATTGTCCTGTAACAAGTACATCATGGCAAAACATTTCGGAGATTCATACATTGATCCATAGTGACTCCACCATTTCATCATTCATCTCATCTGTACTGAAGGAAGGTGATTCACAAAAGCTTTCAAAGTGCCTTTATCTCTTATGGAGTATTTGGAAGGCCAGAAACAACTCAATTTTCAAGCAGCAACACATCAATGTGAGAAGAATATATGAAGATGCACTCAACTTCAAAGACAAATATGATACTTACAACAACAGGTTCAACACCAGCACTAGTACTTCACATGGGAAGCAAATGTCAGACGTCTGGATCCCCTAAACCACAATTTCCTGAAGATCAATTATGATGGAGCTTATCTGGACGGTAGAATGGGAGCAGGAGCTGTTCTTCGCAATGCAGATGGGGAATTTGTTCTTGCACAGTCCAAATCCGATGAAGGAGGATCACCATTAGAAGCTGAATCAATGGGTATTCGCCTAGCCTTAGATATCTGCTCCAAAGAACAACTGCATAATGTTATCATTGAAGGAGATTGCAAACCTCTGATTGATGCAATCAACATTAGTGACACAATTCCGTTATGGCGTGCTCGACATACTATTGAAGATGCAAAGGCAGTATTGAAAAATGGAAGCAACGTGGCGTTCTCTTACATTAATAGGAGAGCTAATGAATGTGCTCATTCATTGGCCTCTCATGCTCTACTCTTTAACCTCCCTTCTTCTACTGTTGTTTATGGAGAGATACCTCTCTGTATTGAAGCTGCAGTCTATATAGACAAAAGCAATGTAACTTGTTAACTTTCTTTGAAGGCTTTTGTTAAAAAAAAAAAGGTTAGAATTACCGGTCTACGGGGAAGTCATGCACGAAGCACTGCCCTAAGAGATTATCGAGGTCTATGTGCAGACATCATCTCGAATCCTTCTAGCGGTAAAACCCCTTCCTACCGGCTTTCCGTCACCGCACACGGCTTCGGAAGAACGACCCGAACTTAGCTCTTGCCCATATTAGGAGAGATTAAAATAGAAAAGTATAAATTATATGATAGAAATTTTTGGAAGAAGAGAATGAGGAGAATCATATAGTTGCTCCTCTCAAAGATGTTCTTTCAACAAGACAAAGTATGCATTATATAGATAACCCTTACCTTATATAATTAATATAATTTATTAGGATTAAGCAACCAATAAAATGGATAATAATATGCAATAGTTAATAGGAATTAAAACCAACAATTAATACAATAAAAGACATTGAAAGTTGATTTTTTTACAAATTTATACAACACGAAGCACAAATTCCAGGTTTGGACTGCGGGCCATGTGTCGCCCCTCCACTAGATGGGGGCGCAGAATTTGCGGACGTGGGCCCGATGGGTGCAGGTAGGGCAATAGGGGGTGACACGTCGGCATGCGGTCACACGCGATCACCACCCCCAGGCAAAATAGGATTTCCGAAATCAAATCGATACTTTCTATATATATATATATATATATATATATATATATATATATAATTTATTTATTTACTTATTTTATTTATTTATTTATTTTATTTTTGGGTGTCCACGCATCCCCACAAACCCCGTGGCCACTGCCACCCAGCTGGGTTGGTGCGGGAGGGGGGGCTCGATCCCGGGTCTCCCCGCCGAGAGCCCCACTCCCCCCCCCCCCCCGCAAATGCCACTTGCGCTACGAACGTCGAACGATATATATATATATATATATATATATATATATATATATATATATATATATATATATATATATATATAATTTGCATAACTTTATAGATACTCCATGCCCCGCATAGCCATCAAAACTAGGGCTGCAAACGAGCCAAGCCGAGCCAAGCTTTGGTAAGCTTGAGCTTGGCTTGACTAGAATTAATCGAGCTCAAGCTCGAGCTCGAGCTTGATAATTTTTTATTTTAGAGCTTGAGCTTGGCTCGAGCTTGTTTATATTAAGCTTGAGCTTGGCTTGGTTTGAGCTCGAGCTTGGCTTGATAAGAAAGCTTGATTCAAGCTTGATAAACAAGCTCGATAAGCTCAAAATCAAGCTTGTTAATTAGCTTGATTTCAAGTTCGTTCAACTTTATTTCAAACTCATTAAGCTTGATTTCAAGCTTAACGAGCTCGATTTCAATTTAGTTAGGTTTGAATTCAAGTACATGTAATATTACCAATTTAATTATAAATTTTTAATTAAAAAAGTTCCTTATTATCAATTATTAAGGCCATATAAATATATAATGCACAAATATATATAAAATTAGAATTCAATAAAGAACAAATGAGCTTCTAAACAAGCTTCTAAACGAGCTTCTAAACGAGCCAGCTCGCAAGCTCATAAACGAGCCAGCTTGCGAGCTCAAACGAGCCGAGTACTTCTAAGCTTGAGCTTGGCTTGTTTATTAAACGAGCTCGAAAATAAAGCTTGAGCTCAGCTTGTTTAGTAAACGAACCGAGCTCAAACGAGCTTTTATCGAGCCGAGCTTCGAGCATCTCGCGAACGACTTGGCTCATTTGCAGCCCTAATCAAAACTAATTCGGAAGCAGCATTCGGATATCCCCATCAATAATGGGCATTAAGCCTACCACAGCAGTTCAAGCCCCCTCAAAAATTCTCCGGTTCCTCTCCTTCTATACATGCCATAGAGCAGCAGGAGCCGAATTTTAGCTTGCCTATAGGATAAAGCATGCTAAAAACAGGTAGCAAGTATGAATTTCCAATACCAAGTATGATAAAACTTCCGGTTCCTCTCCTTCTAATGGACCAATACCAAGCTCGATCCGGTAAGAAGTGGACACCAAAAATAAAAATAAAAATAAAAATAAAAATAAAAATAATGGACCAATACCGATACCAATACCAATAACGATACTGCAAAGATTGATAAAAACAGGTAGCAAGTATTAATGTCCAAGATAAAGCATGCTAGTATGAGAAAATAATTAATCATGGAACATAGAGCATCATTTTTGAAATAAAAGAAGAAGAAAAAATCAAATAGGGAAGAAGTGTCACGCCCCGATTCGTAGAGTCATTTATTCACATATTTTATCTCTTGGAATCGATCGTCCTCGCTTGGGCGTGATGCCGTACAAGTCTGGTATTGCACTTGTACAAGGCAAAGATGGTACAAAATCGATATCTTCAAATAGGAACACATCGCAGAGGCAGAAGCAGATAAATTAAAGTTGATAAGGACAATCTTTCTTATTGAATAGAAATACATCAGTTCTTTATAGCAATGAAGATAAAAGAATAACTTGAAGTCTCACAGAGATATACAGAACTTTATTCTCTTTATTGATAATTGAAGAAGAGTACAAGACTTGTATTGAAGTACAATGCTTACAATACATCTCACTTTATATTGAAAGCCAACTGAACAATGCTATACAGCTTACATTTGATACTTGGATACATTGGATTACAGCTCGATATACCGACTTGGCTTACAATCTCACTGGTACAACTGATTATAATGTTCCATACATTATGCCCTTTATAAACAGAAGACATCATCTTGAACAAGGAGAGCTTCTGTATGCCCAACAAATCTTCGATGCCGCGGGACCAATCAAGCCCATCTTCGTGTGTAGAACATTCCAAGCACGAGCACCTGCCCACAAAACGAGGGTCAGCACATCATCTATGTACTGGCAAGCAGAATCCAACCCACACGCATAAACCAACATTTAAGTGATCATTTAAGCAAGCATTTATTAGAATGATCTTTCTACTTGGGGCCTAGCATCAGTTTACAGTTCATGGGTAATAATCAGAGTGAAGCATGTAACATATTCTTAATAGCATTCATGTGGACATATCATTTAGCATTCTTGGTGTTATCATGCAAAGGCATCATTGAGGCATACTAGGTGTTATCATGAAAAGGCATCATTGAGGCATACTAGGTGTTATCATGAAAAGGCATCATTGAGGCATCGTTAACATTAACATCTTAAACATGTCATGACAGTTCTCACTTCAATCATCACTTAGCATGTATTTGTGTTTGAGCAATGAATATAGCATGGCATCTTTCTAGCATACTGAATTTAACATGTTAAGCATGATCTCATACTGAAAGGCTACATACAGCATCATTTACTTATTTGTAACGTAAGTACGCAAGTTAAACCAACACATATATTGAATTATCACATTTAAGTAATTTCTTACCGATAGCCGACTCCCTCGTACCTGCATAAAATACAGGATAATATGATATACTTACTCTGTCTGCACAAAACATTCATTAGCATGCATCCTGACTACATGACCACTGGTGGTTGTGCACCATATCGATGTGCCATATAGGACTTCATAGGGTATAGGATGTGCCCTTCACCAGGTTGCGAGCCCGAATGAGGATCCCAATACCGTGCTACCAAAGCACCAATTCCTCCTAGGCCGACTTGATCCCACCTTCGCGGGTATCGTTCGAGAAAATCCTTATATACAAGTACGTCTATGGTCATGCGAATGTGTGTCCGACCCGATCGTGTTCGAAGTCGCATGATACAATAATAAGATAAGTAAAGACAACAGTTCATCATCTCATCTTCCCAATATTTCTACATGTTCACTTAGTGATCTCAATGATCCCAAGCCTCATTATTTCTCATTGCATCAATCATTGCAACATTTCTTATATCATTCCTTTCTAAGAGGAACAATTAACATTTTATTCATATCGATAGGACCTGCATCATTTCATTCATATCATAGGGACAATATTCTTTCTTTCATTGCTTATAAGGAAGCAAGCAACAGATATAGTTATGCAGAATGTACATGATTCTAGTGTTTCATTCAATTCTTTATGTTAATAGGATAGCCAGTTCATTACTCATGTATCATTCTCGTAGCATCTTATTACTCAAGTATTCATTCATTTCATCAACATTAAGCATAAGGGACATTATCGATTCATTCTCAGGCATCATGTTACATTAGCAGTTCGAGTGTGATTTTTTCAGCAATTCAAAGTTCATGTGTTATTCGTTCAATGATTTCCAGCATATGCATCTCTATCGATTTAGCAACTAAAGCATCGCATCACAATTATTCAACATTCAAGGTAAGAGACATTAGGGACATATTCATAGCATCACGTTATTCTATTTATTAAGTATGCAGGAATAAGGAGGAAGGAGGACAGTTCCACTTGCCTGCATAAATGGGTCTTCTTATTCTGGTTGCACACATTCCCCCTAAACGTAGCTCCACCAGCGCGCCACATTCTAACACTTAATCCGTCTAGCCAGCTAAGAGAGACTGCATCAGTCTCAACTCTCTTGATTCCCAACATAAGTCACGGTCCAACATTCTGATCCCATCCAACAAGCCAACCAAATGCCTCGTGTGGAGTGGGACATTACATAATATACCACTCAGAAAAAGTTTCGTCCTCGAAACTTAAGAAAACAACTCATCTACTAGATTCACTTAATCACAATGAGTTACTCATTCAGCTTCAATTCAATATTCATTTCAGCCCACTCGGCCATTTCAAAACAGCTATCCAACTGTATCATTTTAATCCATCAACGACTCAATCCATCTTTCTCTTTTTCCAAATACTTGCAACTTCTTATTGATTCATCAACATTTTCCTTGCATTCTATCTTGGTCGCAACACATCACTTCATTTGGATCCATACACATATTTTAGGCGTCCCCAAAACATATGCATTTCAGCCAAAGTCTGCGCTAGTGCGATAAATTCTTTCCATAATGTTATCTTAGTCGCAACCAATCACTTCGGCTGGATCCATACACATATTTTAGGCGTCCCCAAAACATATGTACTTCAGCCAACTTCCATGTTAGTGCGATTCGATCAGCCACGATATAACTCTCTTTTCTAAATCTGACTTAGCATCCTTTCAATTGACTTATTGCTTTATTCACTTTGCCACAATCACTATCTTCCAGGCTACAATACTTAATATCAGGGACAATTTGGTTAAGCTCTATACCCAAGCATAACATTTCCAGCATTCGATCAAGGGTCTAATCTTAGAGCCAATCATATCAAGAGTTCACAACATGCAATCATATTCCTTTCCAAATCCAATAATATTTCTCACCGAGGTAATTCATCTTTTCTAAAAGATACAATCTGACATCACCAACTATCGATTATCCGAGTCAGGGTATAATTCTATGCAACAGTCAAGGTTAGCCCAGCTACCCGACTATAGATACACTCAAGTCTTTACCTTACAATTGCAATTCCTACTTATGGCCGACATATAATCCTCAAGGGTCAAATATCTCTAAGGCTCATATTGAAGCATATACATACAACATATCATTCTTAGGTCGTACTCATCACCATCTCTCGTTCAATGCCACAAGGTCATTCTATGGGTCGCCAACGGCCATCTATTATTCGGTCCAGTCTCAATGGTTAGCTATACCGACAGCTATACCTAATCATCCAGGTGACTTCCCTAGAGTGGACAGCTACTAGGGTTATACTAGTTTCTTTTTCTTAGGACCAACAAGCAACCGACAGTTCTAAGGAACTCTACCCAAACCTATGGGTATCAACTCAGTCTGAATATTAATCACCATTGTCGGCTATACCAACAATTGGTAAGTCATCAACTGGTCGCTAGGGTCAAGTCTATCTATTCAGGGTCTTCCTCAAGGAAAATAATTCCCACAGAGGCTCATTCTAGACTTACCCTACGATCGATTAAGATTGATCGATTAACATTACGGTCAAATCCCAACCCGACATACGATTCTCATCGTTCTAATAATCCATCAAGTAAATTTGCAATGATTCAATTTCTGATCCAATTCCTTCGTACCCACATAAACCCATAAACCAAGGTTAACTATTCAAGGGTCATCGATTCTGATAGTTTTAACATAACTATAGAATCATACTATTCGGTTCGTATGGCAGAGTCACACCACTAAGTCATAAGCCAACAATCTATATCTCAACCAACAATCACCTATACCGACATTATCCAACACGTTTGTAATTTCTCAATCCCATTCGTTTCTCAATCATCAAACTCTCTTACGGGCATTCTTAAATCTTGTTCCTTCCCCAGCCGTCAAAATCTTATACGGATATTCTTAAAATTCCCTACCTCCAAGGTCGAGTAGTTCATTCAATTCAATCCGATAATTCATGTATCAATTAACCATTCTCTATGCAACACAAATATTCAGGGTTGCTACTTTTTACTTTTCTAATCCCATTAAATTCCTCAGCATACATGCAAATATGTAACAACTATCCTTTGGTGATTTAGATGGGTTAACATCTATTACACCTTAGTGGTCAAGGCACAAATCTCTACTATTCCTTTGGTCACCGACAACTTTTTCCAAAACTTCCAGCTTAGCAATCAACTTTGTATTAGCCACATATGATTTGCTTCCAACCATTCGAAATCAACATTCAGATATTCTAAGCCACAACATTCTCTAGCCAAATCCATTTACCCATAGCATACTAACAGTCTTACTTGTCTGAGTCATCACTCGACTAAACAATTTCTAACCAAGCCACCAGTTACAATTTCCAACAATCTCGCTACTCAATATAACATCACTGTCAAGGGACACTCGAGTCATCTAGCCCCAATACATGACTCCCAACTAAGTCTCGGCACTACTAGTACCCGCAGATAGTCTCATTGCTATCCTATGGAAAAGGGTTAACATATATCTCGTTCTTTGGTGGTAGAGGCAATATACCAATCAGAAACGAAGCCATCCTTAAACAATACCAACTCAATCTATTCCGGACATTCGTGATCTATAATGATCACAATACTTAACCAATATCTCGGGGTCTCAATATCACAAGCCAATATTTTTAGGGTCTCGAAAGCAGTAGCCAGCACACATGAGTCAATTTACCAATTCTGTTGAACTCATCCATCAATTATTTTATTCCCAATTCTTTTCCATCATCACATGCAATTCTCAACTTGTTACAGCATACATAGCCACTTTTCTTTATTCCCACATTCCAAACAGCATTCATAATATAGCATACTATGGCATCGAGTCATTATTGGGTCATTTGTGTCCAAACCAACAACAATCATTCATTCAGGGGCATCATAATGTATATAGACTTATTGTATGGAACATCCAGTGAGCAGCCAAGAGGGTCAACGAACTTTCAGACACAAACAACCTAAGATGATTACAGAACAAAAATAACATAATCGCGGAAGCAATCTTTGACTTAATCGCGAAAGCAACGTTGAGTGATCGCAGAAGCTGTCACGTCCCGATTCGGGGAATCGCTCGCTTTGCTTCAATTCATGCCGAATCGATTGTCCTCGCTAAGGCGTGATACCGTACAAGTCTGGAGTTGCACTTGTACAAGGCTAGAACATGCACATTTATATCATTTCATCACATTTGAAAAATAAAATAAGCCACAATTGCGGAAACATTGAGTAAGCGGAATAGGAAGAAAAATATTCATTTTATTGATGATTGTAGTCAGAATACAACTTTTCTCGATAATATTTGAAATGCCTTTTCGGCTACATTGATTCATAAAAAGAAGTACAACTGATAGGCTACCATGAAATAACTTCTCGTTCCATACATCATGTCCCTTTAGTACTTTGAAATATAAGCAGCTATCTTTGAAATCTCTGCAATATTTTGTGCGTCTTTAGGGAAAAACAACTTGAAAGGAAACAACAGTTCAGAAAGCTTTAATTGCGATGTGCGCCCGAGTCTTCTCCAGTACTTGTGGAGGAGGGGTCAGCACATTATAATAATGCGCTGGTGAGCCCCGTTGGCCCACTCAGCTAAACCAATATTTTATTAATGACAAGCATTTTAAAGATATGAACTCATTAGGGACAGGCAACATTTAGAGTAAATCACAATTCAAATGACATGGTAGTTCATAAAACCATGTTTACTTTACCATTGGCCGAATCCAGCTTTCCTGCATAAGATACAGGATAATAATAATATACTTACCGCCCCTACATAAGACATTGATTAGCATACATTCCCACGATGTGACCACTGGTGTTGTTAAACCATATGGACTCTTTTCATTCATTCATTTGCATTTGGGACTTCAAGATAATGAGATGCAATACAGTAGGGAGCTAGCCTCTATGATGCCTCGTATTACTCATGTTCCCCAAAGCACTTCATTATTTCCTCCTAGGCCGAATCGATACCGGTGCCCCTGTACCGTTCGAGGAAATTATTGCTCAATCCTTGTATACAAGTTGTACATGGTCAGGCGAATGTGTGTTCGACTCGATATACACAGTGTGCATAGCATATTTGAAGTAATAGGCAACATGATCATTCTTAGCATTCTACTATAACCATCATTCTAGGCATCAATTCAATCATTTCAATGTTCAGTTTATTACAGTGTAATCAATTCATTTCAATGTTCGATCTCTAGCATCTTAGTGGTATTGACTTGTGGCATTAGCATCTTGATATCGATCAACGGATGTTGCAAGACAATTATTTAGTTGGCATGAAGGAATATCGAGAGGGACAATACCACCACAGAGATCCACACTCACCAAATTAGAGAATCGTCGAGAGAGAGAGGAACACTTGCACGCTTAGCCTTCCATCACGCGTCAGTCTGCATTGGCACCAAAAGTTTGGTTAATAATCCATCTCGTAGTGTTCTCTTCTCTCAGAATTCTCAAGAATGAATGCTATGCAAATCGATAAAAATGGGCAAGAATCAAATCATCGAAAATCATTCAGAAAAGCATCCATCAAAACCAAGCAACAAAACCAGCAACAAAACATCCAGAGAAAACTCTTGGACGCATTTCAAGAGAAACCGATCCATTAGTTGGATAGGTTCTTATGCACTTGTCCGTGATCGATTTGATATCGATGGTAAGTTTCCCCAATTCTCGGTTTCGACCGAGTTAGCCAAGCTACAAGCCTTACATAGTGAACCGTTAGGAACGGGACACTACATAATATACCACTAAGAAAAAGTTTCTTCCTCGAAACTTAAAGCAAAGGTCCTACCTCAAAATTATCAAACAGCGAGGGGTACTTCACCCGTATCTCCTCTTCTAACTCCCACGTCGACTCCTCGACAGCATGGTTTTGCCACAGAACGTTGACTAAAGACACTGTCCGATTTCGTAAAACTTTCTCTTTCCTGTCCAAAATCTGGACAGGCTCTTCAGTGTAGGATAGGTCAGCGCTCAGCTGTAGCTGATTGAAGTTTACTACATGGCTTGGATCGTGCACGTACTTTCACAGTTGGGATACATGGAAGACATCATGCACATGAGCCAAGGCCGGAGATAGTGCAAGTCGATAAGCCATTGAGGCTACCTTCTCCAAAATCTCGAATAGTCTGACGAATCTCGGGCTCAGCTTTCCTTTCATCCCAAATCGCATCACACCTCACATGGGTGTGACCTTCAAGAAGACATGATCGCCTGCTGTGAATTCCAAAGGTCGTCGATGTACATCCGCATAACTCTTCTGTCGACTTTGAGCAACTCTAAGTCTTTCTCGAATTAAGCGAACTTTCTCGACGACCTGCTCCACAAGTTCCGGTCCAAGCACTTGCCGTTCATTGACTTCATCCCAGCATATCGGTGATCAATATTTTCGTCCATACAAGGCTTCGTACGGGGCCATTTGGATACTTGTCTGATAACTGTTGTTATAGGCAAATTTTGCTAATGCGAGATGTGTGTCCCAATTTGTCTTCGAATCGAGCACACACAATCTCAACATATCTTCCAGAATCTGATTTACTCTCTCTGTCTGACCATCAGTCTGCGGATGGTAAGCCGTACCGAAGTTCAACTTTGTGCCCATTGCTGAGTACAGACTTATCCAAAATCACGATAAGAATCTTTCGTCTCTATCTGACACTATAGAAGCTAGCACCCCATGCAATCTGACAATTTTATTTATGTA
Source organism: Iris pallida (assembly GCA_029216955.1). Taxonomy (NCBI): domain Eukaryota; kingdom Viridiplantae; phylum Streptophyta; class Magnoliopsida; order Asparagales; family Iridaceae; genus Iris; species Iris pallida. Next base: position 31,468,913 of record JANAVB010033017.1, read on the forward strand.
GATCTGAGCCAACCGTTCTACGCCCCATGTAACTTTTATTGGAATAAAATGTGCCGACTTGGTTAATCTATCCACGATAACCCAAATCGCATCATTCCCCTTCTGAGTTCTTGGCAAACCGACTATAAAATCCATACAGATATTATCCCACTTCTACAGTGGAATAGCCAAATTTTGTAGTTCTCCGCTTGGCCGTTGGTGTTCGGCCTTCATACGCTGACAAGCCATGCATTATGACACGAATAGAGCCACATCCTTCTTCATACCATGCCACCAAAATGTTGAGCATAGATCCTTATACATTTTCGTGCTTCCCGGATGCAAGGAATACTTTGCGAAATGAGCCTCGGTCAGTATTTCCTTCCTGATATTCTCATTCTTAGGGACGCACAATCTTCCCTTGACACGAATAGTGTCCTCTTCAATGGTAAAGTCCGACACCTTTCCTGCTAGAATCAACTCACGTATCTTCTGCAGAAATGGGTCATCCTTCTGAGCAATCTTAATCCTTCCCTGGAGACTCGGCTCAAGCTGCAATTGAGCCAACTGTACATTCTGCGGACGGATCCTGAATTCGATGCCCATCTTTTCAAGATCCCGTAGCACCTATTTTGCTATTGCTAGTGATCCAACAAATTTCTGACTCAATGCATCAGCTACCACGTTCCCTTTACCCGGCGTGTAAGAGATTGTCAAGTCATAGTCTTTGATCAATTCTAACCAACGTCGCTGCCTCAAATTCAATTCCTTCTGAGTGAATATGTACTTCAGGCTTTTGTGATCCGTGAAGATCTTGCAGGACACTCCATAGAGATAGTATCGCCACAATTTCAACGCGAACACAATCGCCGCCAGTTCCAAATCATGTGTTGGGTAATTCTTCTCATGCTGTTTGAGTTGTCTCGAAGCATAAGATATTGTCTTCCCATGTTGCATAAGAACACATCCCAAACCAAGTCCGAACGCGTCACTGTAGATTTGAAATCCCTCAGAGCCCTCTGGAAGTGCTAAAATTGGAGCCGTGACGAGCCGCTGCTTGAGTTCTTGGAAACTACTGTAGGCCTCAATAATGAAAGTCACGCTGAGTTGATCAGAACAAGTCACGCAGAGTGATCCGAGAAGCAGCACAAAAGATACGCTAAGTTCTGCCTGGCCATCTTCTTTAGAAGTCACGCAGAGACAGCTCAGCCATACGTCAGAATCATAATGACTGACAACACAGCAGTCGAGAAACGTCTCCTCGTATGCCACGTATGCACAGAATTCGAGAGATCATCGCCGTCTTTTGCATGATTTTCGAAATCTTCCTTAGCAAGACTCACTCTTCACCAAGTTGGCGTGACTTTGGGTCTTATCTTCATTTAATGCGGCTGACAATATAATCAATGTCAGAGATTTTGTGTCAGACGAAGCGTGCCAAATCAAGACAGCTGACGGTTGGCGTGGATTCTGAACCTTCTCCTTCCTCAAGTTTGCGTAGATTTTTGAGTTATTCTTCTCAAAGCCTGCGTGAATTCCGAAGTATTCTTCTTCAAAGCTTGCGTGGATTTCGCCTTCAAACGAGTCTGCGTCAACAAAACTGCGTGGATTTTTGCCTTCAGCAAGACAGCGTGGATTTCATTTCAACTGGAGTACGTGGCAGCCATGCCACCGATCTCTCTCTCGCGTGCCCAGTAACTTGCACACGACCCATGCACTAATGCCATGTGTCCAACAGTTACGGGCCACGTCCAGTAACTACTCACTAACCCTGCGTGTATTTAGAGTCTGCGTGACTTTTCAAATACACTAGTGGTGAGGTAGTTATCTTTTCAGTTACTGTTTTGACTCTATAAATAGAGTTCTTTTTTTTATTCATTGTACAGATACATTGATATCTACTGTCAAAATTTTGAGAGCTTTTCTTCTTCGCATAGTCCAAAGGATAAAGCGATCGTCTTCTAGATCGGATTCCTACAGTTGTAATTTTCTCAGATACAAAATAAATAAAGTGAATTTATTTATGGAAAATAAATTGGCGACTCTGCTGGAGAAAACCATCTCCTCTTCTGAGATGGTAACAACTCAATGCGATACTTCGTCTATCGGCTCGACGAAGAAGGTGATGACGATCAAATTCGATCAACTCGCCTATGAAGAAATGCAGCGGGCTAAGGGTGGCAAGCCCATTCCAGCCTCCATTATCACTGCCAAGTCGAAGGGACACTCTGTCTATGTCCCTAAGAATCAGTTGGCAGTCAATGGTGAAGTCTCTGCCACAATGTCTACTCCTAACACTGGCAAGAATTCCATTGCAAGCACGCACACTCTTGTGCGCTCGAAGATGACAGTAACTAAAAGTCACGTTGACAGTACTGGCTCCTTAGCCGAATCTGTTCCAGCGTGCAAATTCAATTCTAAAAGTCACGCTGACAGTACTGGCTCTTTAGCCGAATCTGTTCCAGTGTGCAAATTCAATTCTAAAAGTCACGCTGACAGTACTGGCTCTTTAGCCAAATCTGTTCCAGTGTGCAAATTCAACTCTAAAAGTCACGCTGATAGTACTGGATCCTTAGCCAAATCTATTCCAGTGTGCAACCCCACATTCAAAAGTCATGCTGACAGTATTGGCTCCTTAGCCAAATCTGTTTCAGCGTGTAATTCTAAAATCAAAAGTCACGCTAACAGCTCTGGTTCTTTAACCAAGTCTGTTTCAGCGTGTATTTCATCAGAGAAGAATAACTCCTTAGTTATCTCTTCTTCTTCACCGAGTTCTACTAGAACTGGGGGTGGTCTTCCACACAAAGTCCCTTCGAAAAGGAATAACTCTTTAGTTGTTTCTTCTGCTCCTGTAGTTTTTACTCCAGGAACAGCTTTGACTGATACTTTTGTTAGTCAAAGGAAAGGAGATGGTCTTTTGACTACTCTTCCTTCTGGACATTCTATGTCTCAACATCTGAATGAGTCTAAGAAGAAACATTCCTTAATGTCTTCTTCTTTGATTTCTTCAAATTGGGCACAGAATCTGTCCATTAAAGAGGGTCTGTTACCAACTCCTAATCAAGGGAGTGGTTTAACTCTTCCTTCTCTGCAAATATCCAGATCAATGGAAGGAAAACTCCATGTTTCCAAAATTAATATGTTACCTTCCACTGATTTAAGAACAAAACTCAGCACTTCTGGTGTTAAGAAACCATACCAATTGGATATGAAGATAAAAGATCCAGATGCAGAGTATGCAAGAAATTATGTGGCTCACATTAATCACTCTTTGTATAATCAAGAGCCATCAAGACCCAAGAACAGGAAGTATATTCCTCAATCTTCACAAATAGATTTACGGGAATATCTTCAACAGAAGAGAAGGAGTAATTCTATATCAAAGGAACATGCTGAATGTGACTTCTATCCAAGAGTCATAATTCAGTGCAGATGTGAATCAACAGTTCAAGACCATGGTGATCATACTGAATGTGACTTCCAGCCAAGAGTCACAATGCAATGCAGATGTCAAAATAAACGACAGTCTGTCTTTAATAGGATTCAGTATAAACCTATGCCTGATGAAGATGAGCCTTTGTTTGCCTCTGTCAACATGACTTCTCGGGACACCGGGGGTAAAGTTGATAGTCCAGATGGAGTATATAAAAACACCAGAGCAAGAGTCCTGGCTTCTAGTCAAAGAAATTTGATCCCTGAAATTGATTCTGAATTTCTTGGAGAATCTAACTTCCCACCTCTTCCTACTGGGGATAATTCTCCTATAGTTGACTTTGATACACGAAGCAATGATTCAGAGCATACAACATCTACTAGTTCATCAATAATCCCTCATACAGTCACGACTTACATGGTTGATGGGAATACTGATGAACCCTCTTCTTCCCTGACTCCTCAAGATCAAAGAATTGCTTCTTTGGAACAACAAATGAAGTCTATGACTGACACAATGAAGTCAATGTATGAACTCATGACAGCTCAGTTACAAAATTGACAGACTGTATTAGATGCCGTACCAGTGGATACTGATATAAGTCCAGTACAAGTTTCTCCAGCAGTACAATCCAATACTCCTGGACCTGCTCAACCAAATCCTAGTCTCTCTGGAGCTGGAGGTAGTGCTTACAATGCTGTTCCTCCTCCTAACTATTCTCTACAAGCCACAACTCCACAATCTTCGGGAGTTGTCTCTGAAGAATTAAAAAATCTCAAAACTCAATTCGAGGTATTCAAACAGAAGGATAGTTTACAAAGGTTAGGCATCAAGCAGCCTTATCCGATAGAATGGAAGCAAGTATCATATCCTCCTAAATACAAGCCTCCTACTATCTCATTCTATGATGGAACCACTTCTCCAAGTCAGTTTATCAATCACTTTGAAGTAATGACTGATCAATTACAACCAAGTGATGCTCTCCTTACTCGGGTATTTATTGGATGTCTCAAGGGAACGGCTTATGAATGGTATAGAAGTCTCCCAGATGGGAGTATTACCTCATTTGCTGGTTTCAAACAGATGTTTCTTGAAAGGTTCTATGAAGGGCTTAATGACATGACTATGTCTGCTCTTATTAGAATCAAGCAGAAAAATAATGAATCTACAGAGGAATACATTGAACGGTTTCGAAGAGAAGCTCTGAAGATGCCTCTTGGAACTCCTGATGCTGTCACCATTGACACGTGCAAATCAAACTTGTTGCCAATCATCAGTATGTGGACAGGGTCCACTCAATTTCAAGATTGGCCTTCCTTCATAGTCAGTGCTAAAGCTGCAGAAATCAGTGCTGAAACCTTCAAAGGTTTAGGAGTGCAGATGACTCCTAAAGAAACAGGACAAGGGGCTAACAATAAAAATAATGCTCGCAAAGGAAAAGAAACTCTAGAAGTTAATCTTCAGAGCAAAGATCCATCGAATGTTCAAACTCCTGCCTCTACAACTCAACAATCAAGAACACCTCGCCCCAGAGAAGAATATTCTTTTGATGACGACGATGTCCTTGGTATCTTTGAATGTCTGCTGAAAGGTAATAAAATACAATTACCAGAGATCAAGAAACCTGATGAAGCTGGTAAAACAGATCATCCTAAATACTGTCCATATCACAGAATGCTGGGTCATACAATTCGTACATGTTATGTATTGAAAGGAAAGATCCAAGAAATGATTAAATCTGGAGCTATCTCTCTTACTCCAAAAGAGAAGACCGTCACCTCCAACGTCGTCTCTATGCAATTTGGAAATTTCCCTCCTCAACTCCTTGAAAGTGGGATTATTCCTATTCCCAAGACAACTCTTGACATAGTGAATCTTCCTCCTCCACAGTTTGAAGGATTAGTGCCAATCACTTTGGAAACAGGAGAAATCATGTGGATCCATCCTGATCTAGTGGCAAATTTTGAATCGCCTTCCCCTCAAAAGATTTCTTCTCAAAAATCCAAGAAGACTGGAAAGATCAAGTCATGTCATATGACTTCTCTTGGGTCTACTTCTGACACAGAGCCAAAAGATAAAGAAGAAGCATTTGTTAGTGCTACTCGAACGGGGAAACCTTACCTAAAGGATTATTCTAAAAATCCTGAAGATCCTACTGATATCCCTTCAGATGCTAAAGATGCTCCTAATGTTCCTCCCGAGGAAGAACCATCTACTGAACCTGTTCCTCCCAAGCCTACGGCTCTGGAGAAAGGCAAACAACAGGCTCGGTTTGATAAGCCAATCAAGAAGTCTTCTCCTCTTGGACTTCAGAAGCCTTACAACTTCGACATTTTGGCTCAGCTTGCTAATACTCCCGCTAGAATGTCCCTTTTTGAACTTCTACGTCTTTCCAAAGAGACTCGGGAGACGTTAAGTGAAGCACTTCTACAAGTTGACTCTTGTCTTGCACAATTGAAGAAGCCGGATGCGGAACCTGCCACTTGCTTACATTGCAACAGTGTACTGGAGATTATCCCAAATATCACCTTTACACAAGACGACATGTTACTGGAGGATAATCGACATGATCGACCTCTCTACTACACTGGTTATATTGATACGATGAGGATAGATCGTATTCTCATTGACCCAGGGTCTGCTATAAGCATAATGCCAAAGAGTTTGTTGGATGAACTAAAAATCCCTCTTCACAAACTCTCCAAGACGGTTACTACTATCTTGGGATTCAATCAAAGCCGAAGTGAGCCTTTGGAAAAGATTCATCTGAAGCTTCAGATAGGTGATTTCAGATCTAAAGTCACTTTCTATGTGATCGAGATCGCGGGATCCTATAATCTTCTTCTGGGGAGGCCCTTTCTTCATGAGAATAATGTGGTGCCCTCTATTCTTCATCAATGTTTTAAGTACATTGATAGCAATGGAAGAGTACAAAAAGAAGTTGCTGATGTAAATACCTTCCATGGGGTTGAAGCTTATTTCAATGATTCCCGAATGTATAAAGAAGAATATACAAGGATCATACAAGCTATGGAGAAAGAAGATGCACAAAGTGAGACTTTAATAATCCCTGTTAAATGTCGAACTACTCAGCAACAATCTCCTAAACCCTCTGGAGAAGATTCTTTCATCATTCCAGTGAGTGGACGGATCTCTCCGTTACCTTAGTCATCTACTCAGAATACACTGATCATTCCTGTCAGTGGGCGTACTACAGTTCCTGTACCTTCACAAGATACTCTGCTAATTCCAGTTGGAGGGCAGACTACTCTTCCTACTCAAACTTCAAGGGAGCTCACCTCTTCTGAGCCATTTGTTATCGATCTTAATCGAAACAAAGCTTCTTCTTTTTCTCCTTTAGTCATTGACTTGGCTAAAATCTCTAAGGCTCAGCCTTCTCCCAATGTAAATATTGCTACTTTTACATTTAATGAAAAGTCTCCACCTTTGCAGTACATTGATGTGTGTAATTATGTTCATAGTTATTTACATCTGTTAGATGACTTGAACACAATAACCATAGGAGTTGTACAGACTGTTCATACAGATGTATCTCTAGAACCTGTACAATCTTCATACTTTCTAGTTCCTAGCAGAAAGCCAGGAGACATTCCAATATTCTTCTACAAAGGGCCTCAAAATCCTTCTGATCTTGAAGATGATGACAAAAATGATGATACTGAAAGATTACAACTACGTCGTTATAGTCAGCAATCTAGAGACATCATCAAAAATATGGGCTATGACTTCAGGACTGGCCTTAATAATGGAAAAGGAAGAAAAATGCCTGTCCGGATTCCTCCTTTGAAATATGGAAGGACGAAATGCGGATTGGGTTATACTGCTCCTACTCCTTTCATCAACATTATCCATGAAGATCTTGAGTCTGACGAAGATAAGAGATCTGATTCTTCTAGTACCACTTCTTGGGATTCCGATACGAGTATCGATGACTTCTACTGCAACCTTCTGTCTTCCAATATGGTTTCCATTGACCATTCTGAAGAAAGTGATGAAGACGAAGAAGAGTTTGAAATCTCACCTGAATCAGAACAGTGGGCCCAAAGATTAGATAATCAATGGGAGTTCCGTTTCGAGCAAAAAGAACCTCCGACTGAAGATAAACTTGTTCAAATAGATGTTGGTGAAGAGGGGTCTCCCAAACCAATATTCATCAGTGAAAGTCTTTCAGAAACTGATAAGAAAGACATGATCAAACTCATTCGTGATTACATCGATGTCTTTGCTTGGAGTTATGAAGATATGCCAGGGCTTGATCCTCAAATTGCAACTCACAAGCTCAACATCTTGCCGAATGCTAAACCGGTCAAACAACAACAGCGACGATTTCGTCCGGACATCATGGATGCAATTGAAGCTGAAGTCAATAAACTCATTATATCTGGGTTTATTAGAGAGGAACAACATCCCGATTGGGTGGCTAATATTGTTCCTGTTCTTAAAAAGACTGGCAAGATCAGAGTATGCATAGACTTTCGCGATCTCAATACGACATGTCCTAAAGATGAATTCCCTCTACCAATCACTGATGTCATGGTTGATAATACCTATGGATTTGAACGAATGTCATTCATGGACGGGTATTCTGGGTATAATCAGATCAAAATGTTCCCAGAAGACGAGAAGCACACTTCTTTCAGAACGCCGATTGGTACATACTGTTATACAGTTATGCCATTCGGTCTCAAAAATGCAGGAGCAACTTATCAACGAGCTATGAGTACTATATTCCGTGAACATTTGCGGAAAACAGTCGAATGCTATGTTGATGATATTGCAGTCAAAAGTCGACAAAAGGAGGATCATATCCAAGATTTGAAGACTATATTTGATCTAATGCGTAAGCATCAATTAAAGATGAACCCTACTAAGTCCTTCTTAGGCGTCTCTAGTGGTAAATTTCTCAGCTTCGTCATTACCTCTAAAGGTATACACGTGGATCCCGAGAAGATCAAAGCCATCCAAGAGATGCGTCCTCCACGCACCTTAAAAGAGCTACGAGGATTTCAAAGAAGAATTGCTTATATTAGGAGATTTATCTCTAATTTATCAGGACGCTGCAGACCATTTAACAAACTTATGAAGAAAGGTGTCTCTTTTGTCTGGAATGATGAATGTCAGAAAGCATTTGATGATATAAAACAATATCTGATGAGCCCTCCAGTATTGGTACCTCCCGTCTCAGGAATACCGTTCCTCCTCTATACTCGAGCAATGAGTCATTCATTGGGTGCATTACTCGCTCAAAAGAATCAAAATGGCCATGAACAAGCCATTTATTATCTCAGCCGCACTATGACCGGAGCTGAACCTCGATATTCACTAGTTGAAAAAGAATGTCTAGCCTTGATGTTTGCTGTCCAAAAGACACGTCATTATATCATTGGTCAGACTATTCATGTCATCTCCAGGATCAATCCTATACGGATCATGATGAAGAAACCCAGTGTTTTGAATTCTCGATTGGCTAACTGGGGAATCCTACTTGCTCAGTATGATATGCACTATATTCCTCAGAAATCAGTCAAGGGACAAGCTTTAGCTGATTTTCTGGCTGCTCACTCAATTCCAGAAAATTCAAAACTCTATGATGAAATCCCAGATGAAGTCCTAGATTCAAATCAAATTGCTGAAGAAGATCCTACTTGGCGTCTATTCTTTGATGGAGCGTCAAGAATTGGTCCTAATGGCGATATTGTTGCTGGAGTTGAAATTGTTCTTGTATCGCCAGAAGGTCTTGCCATCCAAAGAGCTTATTCTCTCGATCAGCCGTGTTCAAACAATGTAGCTGAGTACAACGCATTGCTTATTGGTCTTCAACTCGCTAAACATCTGAATATTCAACATTTGGGGGCGTATGGAGACTCTAAACTTATTGTCAATCAGATCAGGGGTACTTATGAAGTTCGCCATCAAGATCTGGTTCCTTATCATAGAGTGGCCATATCTATGGCCTCATCATTTAAGGAATTCTTCATTGAACATGTTAGGCGAGCATGTAACACAGAAGCTGATGCCCTTGCTAATCTTGCAGCGGTGCTGGCTATCCCAATCAGACGGCAACAAATGATTGTTGTTCATAGTCGAGAATTATTTCATCTTGAAAATAACCTGACTCTAGGACTTCCAGTTGACATTGAAGAATCAACATCTCATGACGTCAACACAACAAGAGGATTTGGATTTAGTCGTAAATCGATATCATCTTCATCCGATTCCAGCATGGAATTCATCTTCAGTAACTCGACTGAGAATCAGAATACGGATAAAGATTGGAGACTTCCTTTCTTAGATCTTGTATTGTATGATATTCTTCCGGACGATCCGAGTGAGGCAGCATCTATCAGACGACGATCACTCAGATTCTATTACAATCATACAACAAAGACCTTATATCGTCGAGCTTATGATGGTTTACTCCTTCGGTGCATTGCCGGTGATGAAGCCCAACAAGTTATTCGTGAAGCACATGATGGAATTTGTGGAGCGCATCAACCTGGGCCAAAACTTCAAGACCGTATTCGACGGATGGGTTATTATTGGCCAACTATGGTATCAGATGCCATTGAATATGCAAGGAAATGCAAAGCTTGCCAAATCCATGCGGATTTTATACATCAACCTTCGGAATTTCTACATCCGACGGCAGCATCATGGCCCTTCGAAGCTTGGGGCATGGACATTGTCGGCCCGATCAATCCTCCATCATCTAAAGGTCATCGGTTCATTCTCGCAATAACCGATTACTTCTCCAAATGGGCCGAAGCTATTCCTTTATCTGAAGTTAAGACGTCTAATGTCATCAGCTTTATTAAGCACCATGTCATCTACAGATTTGGTGTTCCTCGACGTATTGTTCATGATAACGGACCACAGTTCGTCAGCCAGAAATTTACTCGATTCTGTGACGATCACCGGATCAATAATGTTGCTTCTACCGCATATAATCCAGCAGCTAACGGATTGGCAGAAGCTTTCAACAAGACTATCATCAAACTCCTAAAGAAGTTTGTCTCCACTAACAAACGTAATTGGAGTGGCAAGCTCGGGGAATGCTTGTGGGCTTATCGCACTACAGTCCGTAATGCTACTAAGTGTACACCTTTCTCTCTGGTGTATGGATCTGAGGCTGTTCTCCCATTAGAGATTCAAATTCCTTCTTTAAGGATAGCAATCGCTAATGAACTCACTGCCGAAAATAATGATCGTCTTCGACTTCAAGAATTGGAGGCTCTGGATAAAAAACGGTTATCTGCTCAACAGAATATTGAATTCTATCAAGCTAGAATTTCAAGGGCTTTTAACAAGAAAGTCAGAATTCGAACATTTCAGAAAGGAGAACTTGTGCTTACTGTCAGACGCCCGATGACTATGACACACATGAGTAAGGGCAAGTTTGATGCAAAATGGGAAGGTCCATTCATTGTCAATAAGATCTTTTCTAATGGGGCTTATCAACTCACTACTCTAGATGGTAAAGCCACTATGATGCCCATCAACGGCAAATTCTTGAAGAAGTACTACGTCTGATATTTCTATCAAAATTGTCCTTCCATCACTCTCCAGCTGTTTCATTGTTCTTTTCGAAGAATCATTCTGATATCTATTATCCCCAGTGGAGATAGGTATTCTACTTTGTATCGTTTTCTCAACAAATTTGATATCCAGAAAATCATGTCCACATTACCTCTGAATTTTCTATCTCAATATCATATTTATGAAAATGATATTTAGTCTTTCTGATTTCTGAGTCAAAAAATCAATGAATAAAGGCAAAAATATAAAAGTGGGAAGGATATATCGTAAACAAAGTTTCCTTAAACGGAGTTTATTTGAGACAAATCCCTCAAGAAAAAAAAAAGGGTACATCATCATGGAAGATCACTATGATCCCTTTCATATTTGGGACGAGGACCACATACATAATCAGCAAAAGAATTGAATACATCTTTTTCTGACCGCACCAAGAATTGACAGGCAGCCAGCCTCATTGCTTCTTCTTCTTCGGTTTCTCCTGGTTCGACCAGGAAGTCCAGGATATCTTTTGGCGGCTTGGGAGTAGACGAGCTTTCGCCCATTTCCTTCTTCTGCGGAGGTGGATGTTCTTTAACACCTTCAATAGCTTCAAGGGCGACTTCAGCCTTCTTTATATTCTCTTCAAAAGACATTGTGGATAAAATGCGATCCTTCTATTCAAATATATGCTCTATTTATAGGCATATGGTTACAAGGATCGAAGGGACGTATTCTTTCCCGATATTCAGTTCATCCATTCATTTCTCATATTCATCCGACGTTTCACATGTTCATTAATACTTGACGGTTCGTCCGTTCATTTATTACATTCACTCGACAGTTCATCTGTTCATCATTTCTTAACGGTTCGTCCATTCATAATCTTCTATCAGTTCATTAAGTGGGGATTCGTTATTTATTATGTTTTCATAACCTCTGAATCAATTCCGAATCTGCTCACTCATTTGTCATGTTTTGACCTCTGCATAGAAATCAATCTATTTTCTTTCGAGTTCCTATATATTATCATGTCCATAATACCTCTGATAATATCATATACTCTAAAAACAGAAAAGATGATTTTATTATCTATCATGTCCACAATTCATCCACAAATACAAATCATTGAGCATAGAAGAAGTGTCATTTCCATTCCCATTTCACCACAAAAAGTCTATTACATTTTCTTAGACTTTCCTACAAATCATAATGGAAATCTATTACAAATCTTGGATTTTCATTCTATGTACAACTGAGATCTATTTCTTCTTGGATCTTCTCTGGCAATCTCGTTGTTTATGGCAATTCCTGGGTGTCCAGCAGGAATCAAACTCTGGTCTTATCTCTCAGACGAGAGGAGAACCACAGAGTAGGGCAACACGAAAATGTGTTGCTGCCAATACAACTGGTGGATGGGGGTAACCTCTCAAGGAAGACAGGAATGTATCCAAACCTTGGGATACAATTCCTAGTTCTGCCTTGAAAGGAACTCTACTACCCAATCTCTTGGTAGTAGAGTTAACTCCACCATCCAACTCTCGTGTATAAAGGCTCTTCCTACCATCTAAGGAAGACCCTTCTATCTCACGAAGAGTTCTGAGTTGTCTGATTTACGCGTCAAAAGCGTATGAGCTCCCTGATGTAAATGTCAGAAGAACATTGTCCACAGCATCCATATCACCAATGCCAGTTCTGAAGAAGGTTTTCAGCCAAAATTCTGCAAGAAACAGTAAAGAAAAATCAGTCAACAGAAACTGGCCAAGCAAAGACAGATGCATTCTGTTCATTTCAGGAAGATGAATTTGTCCTTAGCAAACAAAAAAAAAATTCGATGCGTGTATATTGAACTTACCACTGAGTTTGCTGCTAAGGATTGACAGATCCATGTCTGGTAGCGTGCACATAGATTCGACATCAGACAACATGGCTTTCCTATTTTCTTCTCATAGAAAATTCATTCTCAGAAGAGAGGAAGAAGAATGGGAAGATGAGTTTGCGTGGAGTTCATCCATCTATTTAAAGGGTCAAGTGCAGGTCTATTCTTGGAAAAGATCCGCATAAATAGCGCTCGTAAATTGTGGAATGAGTGTCACGTGTACTTCGGAAGACCGTGCAACATTGGAAACAGTCAAAGAGTGCTAATTAATATTCTTCATTAAAAGGCATGCAGATCAAACACAAAAGTTGTACTTCATTCTTTAAACAGGCACTGATGGCCTTACAAAAAGACAAAAAAAGTGCAACAAAAGCGTAGAAAGTTACGCCCTATTTTCCAGAGCGGCTAAGTTTGATGCCTAACTCCTCTACGCTCTTAACTCCCAGGCGATGCAATAGAGTCTCGAGCATTTCACGCTTCTCCATAAGGCTCCGTCCATCAGAAGAAGACGAGCCATCCAATCCAAAGTAGCTCAAGAGATTCTTGGCTAGCTGCGTGGAGTCATCCTTGAGCTCGATGACGACTGGTTCGGGTTCTTTGCCCCCAAAAGTGGGGTCACCATGGGAACAAAAGCCCAACTTGCGTGCTTCCTCTTCGGCTGCTTCCTTTGGGGTCATATTTTCGAGAGATGAAGTCAAAACTGAGAATCACTCCCTGTTTATATAACAGATCTCGTCGACAGTTCATATTCCACCATAAATTAGACGCAATCAGTCTCGGAGAACGAAGAGTCATTATGACATTTAATAAGTTCATTTGGATGTTTTCAAAGAACTTCGAAGTCTTTTCAACTTCCGAAAAATTTTGGAGCCATCTTAGCGTGACTTTAACTCATTTCATCATCTCTATTTCAAAGTATTTCGAAAATATTTTATCATTTTTTCGAAAACTTTGAAGGGGGTTTTGTAGGCCTCAAAAATGAAAGTCACGCTGAGTTGATCAGAACAAGTCACACAGAGTGAACCGAGAAGCAGCACAAAAGATACGCTAAGTTCTGCCTGGCCATCTCCTTTAGAAGTCACGCAGAGACAGCTCAGCCATACGTCAGAATCATAATGACTGACAACACAGCAGTCGAGAAACGTCTCCTCGTATGCCACGTATGCACAGAATTCGAGAGATCATCGCCGTCTTTTGCGTGATTTTCGAAATCTTCCTTAGCAAGACTCACTCTTCACCAAGTTGGCGTGACTTTGGGTCTTATCTTCATTTAATGCGGCTGACAATATAATCAATGTCAGAGATTTTGTGTCAGACGAAGCGTGCCAAATCAAGACAGCTGGCGGTTGGCGTGGATTCTGAACCTTCTCCTTCCTCAAGTTTGCGTGGATTTTTGAGTTATTCTTCTCAAAGCCTGCGTGAATTCTGAAGTATTCTTCTTCAAAGCTTGCGTGGATTTCGCCTTCAAACGAGTCTGCGTCAACGAAACTGCATGGATTTTTGCCTTCAGCAAGACAACGTGGATTTCATTTCAACTGGAGTACGTGGCAGCCATGCCACCGATCTCTCTCTCGCGTGCCCAGTAACTTGCACACGACCCATGCACTAATGCCATGTGTCCAACAGTTACGGGCCACGTCCAGTAACTACTCACTAACCCTGCGTGTATTTAGAGTCTGCGTGACTTTTCAAATACATTAGTGGTGAGGTAGTTATCTTTTCAGTTACTGTTTTGACTCTATAAATAGAGTTCTTTTTTTTATTCATTGTACAGATACATTGATATCTACTGTCAAAATTTTGAGAGCTTTTCTTCTTCGCATAGTCCAAATGATAAAGCGATCGTCTTCTAGATCGGATTCCTACAGTTGTAATTTTCTCAGATACAAAATAAATAAAGTGAATTTATTTATGAAAAACAACTACTCTCACAGTCGTCGGTCCACTTAAATACGACTCCCTTCTGGGTTAGGTGAGTCAAAGGCGATGCGATTCTCGAGAAGTCTTTCACAAATCTACGGTAGTATCCGGCTAAACCAAGGAAACTCCGTATCTCACTAGCTGATGCAGGCTGCTTCCAGTCCACAACTGCCTCAATCTTCTTTGGGTCAATGGCAACACCTTCTGTCGAAACAACATGTCCTAGGAACGACACGCTGTTCATCCAAAACTCGTACTTACTTAGCTTTGCATAGAGCTGGTTGTCCCGCAGCATCTGAAGTACTTCTCTCAAGTGCTCGACATGAGTCTCCCTATCCTTTGAGTAGATCAAGATGTCATCGATGAACACAACAACAAACTTGTCTAAGAACGGTCGAAACACTCTATTCATTAAATCCATGAAGGTTGCTGGAGCATTAGTCAAGCCGAATGGCATGACCAAAAACTCATAGTGTCCGTATCTCGTACGGACTGCTGACTTAGGAACATGTTCGGGTCTGATCTTCAACTAATGGTATCCTGAACGAAGATCGATTTTTGAAAACACGGTCGTCCCTTGTAGCTGATCGAACAGATCATCTATTCTGGGCAAGGGATACTTGTTACGGATGGTTGCCTTATTTATTTCTCTGTAATCGATGCACAGCCACATCGTCCCATCCTTCTTCTTTACAAACAGTACTGGAGATCCCCATGGAGATACACTTGGGAGAATGTATCCCCGGTCTAGTAATTCTTGTAGCTGCACCTTTAGTTCCTTCAATTCTGCCGGAGCCATCCTGTACGGCGCTTTTGATATCGGACGAGTATCCGAAAATGTATCAATTATGAATTCAATTTCTCTATCCGGCGGCATCCCAGGTATCTCGTCCGAAAACACATCGGGGAACTCTGCCACAATTTCGGTCTGATTCGAATCTACACCCTTCATTTGAGTGTCAAAAATAGAAGCAAGGAACCCTTCAAACCCTGAGTACAACATGTGCCTTACTGTAACTGCCGATATTACCATAGGTCCTTGGAACGCCGAGCCGCACGAGTAAGAGAACTCTGTTTCTCCGGTTAGGCAAAACACAACTCTCTTATCCGTACAGTCAATTGTTGCATGACAGGCGCTGAGCCAGTCCATTCCTAAGATGATATCGTACTCTTTGATGTCGAGTACAATTGCATCCAGAGATAAAGTCTTGCCTCCAATTTTAATGTAGCCATCCCTGCAAATCAAAGTTGCAGGCATATCTACTCCCGAAGGAGTGCTAACACACAAAGCTGTCTTTAGTTGAGTCATACAAAATTTATTTTCTGTTGCAAAATCAGAAGAGATAAAGCAATGAGTAGCGCCAGAATCAAAAAGTACTCTTGCAGGTGTGCCTTTATATAGCAATGTACCTGTTATAACATTCTCCGCGGTCTGGGCCTCTGCCTGAGTCAAGGCATAAACCCTTGCTTGCCCACCTTGTTGATTCGGTGCATTCCCAGCTGGAGCCGGTAAGGCTGGTGGCGTTTCGCCATGATGCTGGTTGTTATATTGGCCCCGGTTGTGATTGTTGTTATGCCCATGATACTGATTATTGTTATGCCCACGAGGAGGATACTGATTCCCTCCTCTATTTCTGCAGTCAGCTTCCTTATGGCCCTGTTCGCCATATTTGAAACACTTCACCCGACAATCCTCAGATCGATGTCCCCAACGGTTGCATGATTTACAACGTTCTGTATGTTGAGGCCCCCTATTGTCTCCAGTATTGTGACGCTTAGGTGCGTCGTTCCTGCTAGCAGACCAAGGTCGTTTCTGATTATTGAGTCCTTGGTTGCTCTTCATTGTCTCACGACTAGCCGGCTTACGAAATCTCTCCATCTCGAGAGCTGTCTCGTACGCCTCTCGGTAAGACGTACATTTTCGAGTTAGCACATCCCGCTCTAGGCCCTCATTAAAGCCTTGCACAAATCTTCCTCGCTTGGCGTCGTCATTCGGTACCATGTACCGAGCGAATGCGACTCTCTTCAAAAACTCTGTCTCGTAGTCATGCACTGACATACTGCCTTGTCGAAGTGCAATGAACTCATTCTCTTTTTGTTGTCGGATAGCAGGAGGAATGAATTGAGTAATGAAAGCCTGCTTGAAGGCCTCCCAAGACATCTTTATATCCTGACTATTTCTGCAAAGTGCCTGTCTCTGCGAAATCCACCATTCCTGGGCCTTGAGACGAAGTTGTACAGCGGTACACTCCACTCTCTTACTGCCCTGAATCTCTAACATTCGGAAATAGCCCTCCAGTGTGTTCAAAAAGCTCATCACCTCATCTGGCTCCTCTTTTCCATTAAACTCAGGCGGGTCACAGCTTTTAAATTTAGAGAACTTGAAGCTCGTCCTCTTCCGTGTCGGCATTTCAGGTTTCTCTGCCGGCACATCTATGGTCTCGGTTGCTGCGACCTTTGCAGAAACAATGGAATCGGCCGACAGCTTGGTGACAATCTGAGTTAGACTATCCACTTGTTTTTGTTGAGCATCTAGCTGCTCCTGAAACTGATATTGAAGCTGCTCCTGAAGCGCGCGATGTTGAGCTTCGCTCTGCTTCCTCTGAGCCTCCATTTGTTTAATCAGTTTCTCAATCGGGTCCGACGATGAATTCGTCTTTGTGCTATCACCCTTGGTCATTCTACAACAAAGAAATAATTCCATTAGCACTCATAAAATATTTATGGGCTTATTGTATGGAACATTATTTCATGCCAGCGCTATCGACACCATCAATCGAGAAAATTTGCATCAAGACTTCCTTTTTGAAACATTTATTTTTGAAATCTGAGGAAGTGAAACCGGGCTTTGACACCAACTTGTCATGCCCCGATTCGGGGAATCGCTCGCTTTGCTTCGATTCACGCCGAATCGATCGTCCTCGCTAAGGCGTGATGCCGTACAAGTCTGGAGTTGCACTTGTACAAGGCTAGAACATGCACATTTATATCATTTTATCACATTTGAAAAATAAAATAAGCCACAATTGCGGAAACATTGAGTAAGCGGAATAGGAAGAAAAATATTCATTTTATTGATGATTGTAGTCAGAATACAACTTTTCTCGATAATATTTGAAATGCCTTTTCGGCTACATTGATTCATAAAAAGAAGTACAACTGATAGGCTGCCATGAAATAACTTCTCGTTCCATACATCATGCCCCTTTAGTACTTTGAAATATAAGCAGCTATCTTTGAAATCTCCGCAATACTTTGTGCGTCTTTAGGGAAAAATAACTTGAAAGGAAATAGCATTTCAGAAAGCTTTAATTGCGATGTGCGCCCGAGTCTTCTCCAGTACCTGTGGAGGAGGGGTCAGCACATTATAACAATGCGCTGGTGAGCCCCGTTGGCCCACTCAGCTAAACCAATATTTTATTAATGACAAGCATTTTAAAGATATGAACTCATTAGGGACAGGCAACATTTAGAGTAAATCACAATTCAAATGACATGGTAGTTCATAAAACCATGTTTACTTTACCATTGGCCGAATCCAGCTTTCCTGCATAAGATACAGGATAATAATAATATACTTACCGCCCCTGCATAAGACATTGATTAGCATACATTCCCACGATGTGACCACTGGTGTTGTTAAACCATATGGACTCTTTTCATTCATTCATTTGCATTTAGGACTTCAAGATAATGAGATGACAACACAGTAGGGAGCTAGCCTCTATGATGCCTCGTATTACTCATGTTCCCCAAAGCACTTCATTATTTCCTCCTAGGCCGAATCTGTACCGGTGCCCCTGTACCGTTCGAGGAAATTATTGCTCAATCCTTGTATACAAGTTGTCCATGGTCAGGCGAATGTGTGTCCGACTCGATATACATAGTGTGCATAGCATATTTGAAGTAATAGGCAACATGATCATTCTTAGCATTCTACTATAACCATCATTCTAGGCATCAATTCAATCATTTCAATGTTCAGTTTATTGCAGTGTAATCAATTCATTTCAATGTTCGATCACTAGCATCTTAGTGGTATTGACTTGTGGCATTAGCATCTTGATATCGATCAACGGATGTTGCAAGACAATTATTTAGTTGGCATAAAGGAATAGTGAGAGGGACAATACCACTACAGAGATCCACACTCACCAAATTAGAGAATCGTCGAAAGAGAGAGGAACACTTGAATGCTTAGCCTTCCATCACACGTCAGTCTGTATTGGCACCAAAAGTTTGGTTTATAATCCATCTCGTAGTGTTCTCTTCTCTCAGAATTATCAAGAATGAATGCTATACAAATCGATAAAAACGGGCAAGAATAAAATTATCGAAAATTATTCAGAAAAGCATCCATCAAAACCAAGCAACAAAACTAGCAGCAAAACATCCAGAGAAAACTCTTGGACGCATTTCAAGAGAAACCGATCCATTAGTTGGAAAGGTTCTTATGCACTTGTCCGTGATCGATTCGATGCCGACGATAAGTTTCCCCAATTCTCGATTTCGACCGAGTTAGCCAAGCCACAAGCCTTACATAGTGAACCGTTAGGAACGGGACACTACAAAAGCAAATTTGGTTAATCGTCGATGCAACTTTTGATTTGAAATGAATCAAAGAAGAGACCAAGGACGTAAAGCCGTGCTTTGATACCAATTTGTCACGCCCCGATTCGTAGAGTCATTTATTTACATATTTTATCTCTTGGAATCGATCGTCCTCGCTTGGGCGTGATGCCGTACAAGTCTGGTATTGCACTTGTACAAGGCAAAGATGGTACAAAATCGATATCTTCAAATAGGAACACATCGCAGAGGTAGAAGCAAATAAATTGAAGTTGATAAGGACAATCTTTCTTATTGAATAGAAATACATCAGTTTTTTATAGCAATGAAGATAAAAGAATAACTTGAAGTCTCACAGAGATATACATAACTTTATTCTCTTTATTGATAATTGAAGAAGAGTACAAGACTTGTATTGAAGTACAATGCTTACAATACATCTCACTTTACATTGAAAGCCAACTGAACAATGCTATACAGCTTACATTTGATACTTGGATACATTGGATTACAACTCGATATACCGACTTGGCTTACAATCTCACTGGTACAACTGATTACAATGTTCCATACATTATGCCCTTTATAAACAGAAGACATCATCTTGAACAAGGAGAGCTTCTGTATGTCCAACAAATCTTCGATGCCGCAGGACCAATCAAGCCCATTTTCGTGTGTAGAACATTCCAAGCACGAGCACCTGCCCACAAAACGTGGGTCAGCACATCATCTATGTACTGGCAAGCAGAATCCAACCCACTCATATAAACCAACATTTAAGTGATCATTTAAGCAAGCATTTATTAGAATGATCTTTCTACTTGGGGCCTAGCATCAGTTTACAGTTCATGGGTAATAATCAGAGTGAAGCATGTAACATATTCTTAATAGCATTAATGTGGACATATCATTTAGCATTCTTGGTGTTATCATGCAAAGGCATCATTGAGGCATACTAGGTGTTATCATGAAAAGGCATCATTGAGGCATCGTTAACATTAACATCTTAAACATGTCATGACAGTTCTCACTTCAATCATTACTTAGCATGTATGTTGTGTTTGAGCAATGAATATAGCATGGCATCTTTCTAGCATACTGAATTTAACATGTTAAGCATGATCTCATACTGAAAGGCTACATACAGCATCATTTACTTATTTGTAACGTAAGCACGCAAGTTAAACCAACACATATATTGAATTATCACATTTAAGTGATTTCTTACCGATAGCCGACTCCCTCGTACCTGCATAAAATACAGGATAATATGATATACTTACTCTGTCTGCACAAAACATTCATTAGCATGCATCCTGACTACATGACCACTGGTGGTTGTGTACCATATCGACGTGCCATATAGGACTTCATAGGGTATGGGATGTGTCCTTCACCAGGTTGCGAGCCCGAATGAGGATCCCAATACCGTGCTACCAAAGCACCAATTCCTCCTAGGCCGACTCGATCCCACCGCCGCGGGTACCGTTCGAGGAAATCCTTGTATACAAGTACGTCTATGGTCATGCGAATACGTGTCCGACCCGATCGTGTTCGAAGTCGCATGATACAATAATAAGATAAGAAAAGGCAACAGTTCATCATCTCATCTTCCCAATATTTCTACATGTTCACTTGGTGATCTCAATGATCCCAAGCCTCATCATTTCTCATTGCATCAATCAGTACAACATTTCTCATATCATTCCTTTCTAAGAGGAACAATTAACATTTCATTCATATCGATATGACCTGCATCATTTCATTCATATCATAGGGACAATATTCTTTCTTTCATTGCTTATAAGGAAGCAAGCAACAGCAACAGTTATGCAGAATGTACATGATTCTAGTGTTTCATTCAATTCTTTATGTTAATAGCATAGCCAGTTCATTACTCATGTATCATTCTCGTAGCATCTCATTACTCAAGTATTCATTCATTTCATCAACATTAAGCATAAGGGACATTATCGATTCATTCTCAGGCATCATGTTACATTAGCAGTTCGAGTGTGATTTGTTCAGCAATTCAAAGTTCATGTGTTATTCGTTCAATGATTTCCAGCATATGCATCTCTATCGATTTAGCGACTAAAGCATCGCATCACAATTATTTAACATTCAAGGTAAGAGACATTAGGGACATATTCATAGCATCACGTTATTCTATTTATTAAGCATGCAGGAATAAGGAGGAAGGAGGACAGTTCCACTTGCCTGCATAAATGGGTCTTCTTATTCTGGTTGCACACATTCCCCCTAAACGTAGCTCCACCAGCGAGCCACGTTCCAACACTTAATCCGTCTAGCCAGCTAAGAGAGACTGCATCAGTCTCAACTCTCTTGATTCCCAACATAAGTCACGGTCCAACATTCTGATCCCATCCAATAAGCCAACCAAATGCCTCGTGTGGAGCAGGGCATTACAAGAAGAAGATGAAGTTTTATTTATTTGTTTTTTGAAAAAAAAATGTAATTTATGTTTTGCCTAGAAAAAACATTGTCACAATTTTCAAATAGTTCATCATATTATCTTGATTTAAAAAAAAAACTTCATGGTATTAAAGTCAATGAATATGATATTCAACGTATTCAACTGAAATTTAGCCATACACAAATACATCATTCAAGTTTTAAAGAATGCTTCCTAGCAATTGTGTTTATGTGCTAATCATCTTTGCTCTAGTGTTCAAGTTAGTCACTACAAAATCAAATCATCATGATGCCACGTGTTAAATACATTACATTCATCTCCGCCGTGACTATTATTGGAAAAAATAACCCGGGGTGTATTAATAGGTATTCCTATATATAATAGAAATATCTCAATGGAGTTAGATTGGGTATTCCTATATATGTAATATGAATACTTCAATGGTTTGGATTTTGATTATTGCTATATATAATAGGAATACCTCAATAGTTCAGATTAGTTATAGGTTTGTAGGTTTCCCTCAAACTTTCGAAAGATCTGGTATAATTTATTTGGTAGGCCGGAGGTTCAATTGCATGGCTAGAGTTTGCTTGAGCTCGGGTGATGATTCATAGGACTGAATTCTTTTGTACATCACATTTGTTGGCTCGGAGAGCGGGGGTGGGATTAAATAATTTATTATGATCTGTTAAATTAAAGATCTGTCATCTTTTATTGTCAATAATTTATGAGCTTTTCTTAAATACAAATTGATACTTTCAACCATTAGATTTAACTTGTATATATGGAAGTGTGTTAAGAAGGATATATTTCCACATTGAAACCAATTGTAATCTTTTAAATGTAAACTCATGATATATTACCTTAATAGAAACCTAATACAATTATATTTCCGCATTGGAACTTATATATATATATATATATATATATATATATATATATATATATATATATATATATATATATATATATATATTCACGGTTAAGATTAGATGACTTAAAGCACCATCCATCGGTGCAAATAGGGGGGATGCATGGGGATGCAAAAAGTGTGGGATCTTGATCCTTCCTCTCTCTCTCTCTCTCTCTCTCTCTATATATATATATATATATATATATATATATATATATATATATATATATATATATATATATAGGATGAGGGAGGTGAGGTGCCACCCTATGGAGGGTGTCTACTTGTCACCCCCCACATGCTATCATTATGCACCCATGTGCTTGATGATAGCATGGGGGGGTGACAAGTAGACACCCTCCCATGAGGTGGCACCCTACCTCCCTTATTCTATATATATATATATATATATATATATATATATATATATATATATATATGGGAAGATATATACTTAGATTGAGAGGGAGATATGCACGCAGTAGATCGGCTATCTTCAACAGACATGCCTGCAGAAAGTGCCACGGGTGGTGATCGATATCGGTGGTGGTCGACTCTCTTCCCTGAGCTCTTAATTCCGATACTGCAACGCCTTCCGTCCGTCCGTGACCGCATCCGTTTCGGTTGTGTGTGTAGTTGGTGGCGGTCGGTACTAACGGAGGCTCGGCATCTCCTGCCTCCTACCGCTCCTCTACTATTGCTTCCTTACAAAGAAGATGACCTCTTGTATCCCCCTGGACAAGTGCACGGCATCCCCGTCGACTGGGTTCATCGGGTCCTCCTACCGGACTCGCAATACATGTTAGGGTATCGATGGAAGAAGGTGATATGCGGGTCATTTATGGGGTGGTTGTTAGTTAAAGACTTCAGAGATGCTTACTTGTGGAATCCTATAACAAGAGAGGAGATCCTACTCCCTCCGCCTCCTTGTAATTTCTCGTGTGGATACATGTCTTGTGTGGACAAGGTTGTCTTGTCCTCGTATCCTTCTTCTTCCTCCCAGCAGCTTCAAAGCTGCTGCACCGTCATGGCCATTCTTAAATGCTCACGAGCATTGAGCTTCTGCAGGATCAGAGATGACATGAGTTGGACCACCTTCGAGGAACATACTAGTTTCGAGGACGTAATTTGTTACCGAGGGAAATTCTACGCTGTAACATGGGGGGGTGGAGGGGTTGTGATGTTAGATGCTGGCCCAAATTCAAAGATGGCAGTAGCTACCACGGATTGTGAATGGTACGAAGACGAGACTACGTTGACGATGATGACTACGTTACATACAACTATCGGGATTATCTGGTGGAGTCATCCGGAGAGCTGTTGATGGTTGCAAGGCTCACCAAACAGGTCAAGGACATTGACAAGCCTGAGTATACTTTGTCGACTAGAAAGTTTGTGGTTCATAAGCTCGATTTTGATACAAAGACGTGGAGCAAGGTGGTAAGCTGGGTGATCAAGCATTATTTCTGGGATCGAGCTCCTCCGTGTCCGTTGCTGCTGCTACCAATTATGGATACAAAAGGAATTCTATCTATTTCTAGGATGCCGGTCCTCCTTATTCCACTTGCCGGGGAAGTGATATGGGTGTGTTTGATTTGGAGGATGGAAAAGTAACTACGTTCGGGATCGATACGGATTTTCACTACACTCCACAGTTTTGGATTGATCTTGCTCCATGGTAGGTAGTCAAGCCAGTGAGGTGATCCTGGAAATTAATCTTGTTTGTGAGGACTAAGCAAGTGGTTTTCCTTGGAAAATCTTGTTTATGAAGATTACATAATTGATAATTTTTGGAAAGCTTCGACTGATTCTTGTCCTGCAGAAGCGACAAAAAACAAAGAGTTTTAAATTGTATTTAATTTCTCTTTCAAGTGTTCACTATAATTTCATCCCTAAGTTTAATTCCTATGAACTCATACTAGAATTCATGTGTCCTGATTTGATTTGGTGATTTGTAAAATTGAACCTCTGAACAAAGTTAAAAAGAGGAATTCTGTATTGAGATACCAAAGGAGTGTCAGATAAATTATCAAAACTAAATTAACTTCTTATATTAATTGCACATTGTTTCTTCATTAAGATATATTTTAGAGAGCTTAGAATCCAGCCAACTATTTGAATTTTGTTGGGATAACTAATGATGATATACTACTTTGTCAGATCAACCGACTTAGTGATCAATTAGAGAGCCATGGGGATTTGGTTTGGTCTGACTCCCTTCTATCAAGCAAGTGCAGCAGTGATCCTGCAGGAAAAACTTGTTTATGAAGGAGGACGACATAATTGATAACTTGTTCATGAAGACTGCATAATTGATAACTGAATGTGGAAAGCTTTCACTGTAGGTTGTTAATGCCAGGAGAATTATAAATTTATATATTGAATTTCTCTTTCTATTGTTCATTCTAATTCCATCTTTAAATTTAATTCCTTTGGACACATGCTAGAATTCATGTCCTAATTTTAGATTTGGGTTACAATTTGTCTAGGCTTTGGTGATTTGTAAATTGAATCTTAGAACAAGGTATGTGTATGATTTGTAAATTGGTTATTAATCTTCCAGCATGCATGTCGATCGATTGAGTTAGTTCTTGCGTGAACTAGTTGGTTCCTGGGAGCAGATCGTCTATGGGGCGAATCTTGCTTTGAGTAACGGTGACCTGTTTACCCCAGCAAGGAGATGATATTTTGCTTTTCTCTTGTTGTCTTCATTCTTTCTTATTGTAGCGTCAGCGAACGTAAAGAGAAGAACTGTTTTGGGGTTATTTCTTCTTCATCCTCTCTAACTGTGAACGTTCTACCGCAATTGCAACTGCGTTTGCAAGGAAGAACGGATTTATTCTTTGTTTGCTTGTAACCTAGTTCTGTTGGATTAGTGAAGTTCTGGGAGCAAGTCTCTTGCATGAATCCCTGGACTTATTCTTCAGGATTAAACAGAGTGCAGATTGAAAAGTCTTGCATGATACTCTGTTTTTTCCTGGCCTAAAGTTCTCATCTTGGTACGCCTCGGAACTAACACATTAGCTATGTTTAATTATGAGAGAAAATCATAAATAATAATGATTAGTGAACATGGATGGTTACTCCCTTTATTGATCAAAATGATAAAGGTCGGCATTTGTTAGAACTAGGAGTCGACCTCAACAAAATGATAAAGGTCGGCATTTGTTAATGATGCATTTATCTCATTTTATTAGTACTGCAACTAAATCAATAAAATCTATGATGCATTTATCTAGAAAGGCTCATAAATTATATATACAATAGTTGAGTTGACTTTTAGACATTAGTTGGTACTTGGGACCTATCCTTATTAATTAGATTATGAAAAGATAGTCGAGCAACTTCTGTAGTTTCATCACATTATCGACTAAGATTGAAACAAAAGCATGGTAGCAAACCCCTTAACTAGCTAGAATTGTAGCTAGGTCTTATATATGTTATTGGAAAAACGAACGTGACATGATTTTCCCAAAAGAACTCGGAAATAGGTCATATATTTCCAACATCTATTGAAACTTATCACCTAAATATAAACCCAATACAATTATACATATTTCCGCATTGAAACTTAGGATATATTCCCATATTGAAATTTAGGATATATTCCCATATTGAAACTTATCGTAATCTTTTAAATAGTCCCTTTAAATATAATCAAAATCCTATTCTACTTTAAATATAATCGTGTATTAAGAAGGAAGATATATACTTGTATACTTAGAGAGGGAGATATGCACGCAGTAAATTGGCCTTCTTCAACAGACATGCCTGCCGCGGGTGGTGATCGGTGGTGGTCAACTCTCTTGCCTGAGCTCTTAGTTCCAATACTGCAACGTCTTCCGTCCGTCCGTGACCGCATCCGTTTCGGTTGCGTGTGCAGTTGGTGGCGGTCGGTACTAACGGAGGCTCGGCATCTCTTGCCTCCTACCGCTCCTCTGCTACTGCTTCCTTACACAGACGAAGATGATGATCCCTTGTATCACCCCGGACACGTGCACGGCATCCCCGTCAACTGGGTTCATCGGGTCCTCCTACCGACGAAGAAGGTGATATGCGGGTCATCTATGGGGTGGTTGTTAGTTAGAGACTGCGGCGGAGATGTTCACTTGTGGAATCCCATAACGAAAGAGGAGATCCCACTCCCTCGACCTCCTTGTAATTTCTCGTGTGGATTTAATAAGTCTTCCTCTTGTGTGGACAAGGTTGTCTTGTCCTCAAATCCTTCTTCATCCTCCCAGCAGCTGCAAGACCAAGGCTGTTGCACGGTCATGGCCATTCATAAATGCTCGCGAGCATTGAGCTTCTGCAGGATCAGAAAGGACATGAGTTGGACCACCTTCAAGGAAACCAATCGTTTCAATGACGTAATTTGTTACCGAGGACAATTCTATGCTGTAACATCGGGCTTAGGGATTGTGATGTTAGATGTTGATGGCCCAAGTCCAAAGATGGCAGTAGCTGCCGAGGATTGTGATTGGATCGACGACGACAACTACGTTGACGACGTCAACGTTGAATACAACTATCGGGATTATCTGGTGGAGTCATCCGGGGAGCTGTTGATGGTTTCAAGGGTCACCAAACAGTTTACGGACACTGACGAGCTTGAGTATACTAAGTCGACTACAAAGTTTGTGGTTCATAAGCTCGATTTCGATACAAAGTCATGGAGCAGGGTGGTAAGCTTGGGTGATCAAGTATTGTTTATGGGATCCAGCTCCTCCGTGTCCGTTGCTGCTGCTACCAATCATGGATACAAAAGGAATTCTATCTATTTCTTGAATGTCGATCCTTATCGTTGTTGTTGTTGCCATGGAAGTAGTGATATGGGCGTGTTCGACTTGGAGGATGGAAGGGTAACTCCGTTCTGGATCGACATGGAACTTCACTACTATCCACAGTTTTGGATCGATCTTGCTCCATGGTAGGTAGGTAGGCAAGCAAGTGAAATTAGGGTCCTCTGTCATTTTTGTTTAAAGTCACAAATAGAGTCAGTTATTAGTCCTCTGTCATTTTTGTTTGAAGTCACAAATAGAGTACTCTTGCAACTTGCATATCCTCCTGTAGGTTGTGTTAAGAAAAGTCGGGCTCCACTTAGGTGGCCTGCCGGCAATAATAGCAATCTAAATTGTAGATTTCATTTGTGCTCCAAGTGAAAGTTGCAAACAGTTGCTAGCTACTTGTATCTTTACTCTGTGTTGCAAAGATCTCTCTCTATCATAAATTACAGTAGAAAATATTGGCATGGTCTGACTCCCTTCTATCAAAGCTAACAACAGTTCTAACTCATGGGAGCCACCAGAATATATAATATGTTCAAGATATGTGATGGGATATTTTAGATATAATAGGATTTCTATTTTATTCATATTTAGAAAATCATATTATGACCTAGAATATGATAATATATATATATATATATATATATATATATATATATATATATATATATATATATATATATATATATATATATATATATATATATATATATATGGGGTGAGGGTGGATGCACAAAACACAACACAAGTGGAGATTCGGGGTGCCCGTACTTTGATCTTAGGCTCCTCCATCCAAGACAGAAGTAGGAAGAGATCTAATCAAGGAGTTAACTTTGATTAGGGGGATTGCTACGGGTTGGTGAATGATCTAAATTGTAAATTTTTTTTTTCTTGAGAGTGGTGAGGGGATTGGACTTATTAAGGACAAATGGTTCAACATTATTTTTTGTCAATCTTGTAATTTTTATCTGAATTATAAAGGTTAAGATTTGTTAATTTATGTTAACTATAAGTCAAAAGAATTGTCCTGTAGGTATATGCACCTCATTTATCCCCATAGTACCTTGAGAGCACAAAGAGTCACTCTAGTTTTACTAGGGTTGACCACATGTCTTAGGATTGAGAAGATCTACTCAAATTCAATTGCTAAACCCTTTTAATCAATAGACAACTTAAGTACATTTCTTCATATCAAACTCCACAAGGCAAATTCATATATGCCATCTAAAAAACCTTATGCAATTGTTGCCTCCACAAGCCATGTAAGTTGACCGAGCATTCATAAAAGAATAAGTCAATATGAAAAAAAACCTCAACGCCTCACTTCACCCACGACGTCGAAGGCGTCCACGACGTCTTCACGACGCCTACGACAGACGATGCCACCCATCCACCCATTCTATGCGCACGGCGTCCTTACGACGTCTTCTCGACGCCTTTACGACGCCGCACGACGGTCCGCGTGGTCGACCGTCATATATACCCGTGGTAGAATGGTGCCGGTCCTCGACCGTCGGCGTGACCTCCTACTCCGTTGAGTTTTCATTAACGGACGTCCCATTCTAACCCACGCCAGCTCGGATCGTGGCCATTTTTTGTTAGTCCTCTGACGTTGTGGATGCCCCGCATCGCATATGCCAGGCTCATCATTGCCCTAAGAGGATAGACTCATTTGGAAATGTTTGAAGAATGGGGCTTTCTCGACTAAATCCCTATATGAATGTATCCGTAGGCAATCCCCAAGTTTCTTCTGCATCCGTCCCTAACTCAGTGGACAAATCTATTTGGAAAAACTGCTCACCCTGAGAATAGCATGAATGCGAGATGACTCGGTAACAAAATGTCCATCACAAGCTCCCAAAAGTAAAATAAAAACTAATGATCTATAGCCTCCATACAATGACTCCAAAAATAAACTATGGTACAAAATGTTTCAAAATGGGTACTAGAATTTGTCATGCAACAAGAGAGAGATGAAAATGCATCATCTGACATGGATGTTGGTGTCTAAAAGTTACCGAACAACAAGCAAATAAAGATCCCAATCCCAACACAATTATATTTCCATATATATATTGAAAAGTATCCTAATCTTTCAAATATAAACTCAGGATATATATATATATATTTTATATATATATATATATATATATATATATATATATATATATATTACCAAGATTTGAATCCCTTAAATATATTAATCTAAATCCTATTATACTTCAAACTTATATATATATATATATATATATATATATATATATATATATATATATATATATGGGATGCCGCTAGCTGTTCTCTCTATGTACACTTAAAGAGGGTGATCGGTGGTGGTCGACTATCTTGCCTGAGCTCTTAGTTCCGATATTGCAACGGCTTCCGTCCGTCCGTGACCGCATCCGTTTCGGTTGTGCGTGTAGTTGGTGGAGGTCGGTACTAGCGGGGGCTCGGCATCTCCTGCCTCCTACAGCTCCTCTACTCTTGCTTCCTTACAGACAAGAAGATGCTCACTTGTATCCCCGTCGACAAGTACTGTACGGCGGCGTCCCCATCAACTGGGTTCTTCGGATCCTCCTACCGGACTCGCAATATATGACAGAGCGTCGAAGGAATAAGGTGATTTGCGGTTCATCTATGGGGTGGTTGTTAGTTAGAGACCGCGGAGATGTTCACTTGTGGAATCCAATAACAAAGGAGGAGATCTGACTTCCTCGATACAAGTCCTCATCTTGGGTGGGCAAGGTTGTCTTGTCCTCGAATCCTTGCAGTTCATCCTCCCAGCAGCAGCAGCAAGAAGACTGCTGCTGCACTGTCATGGCCATTTCTAAATGCCCACAAGCATTGAGCTTCTGTAGGATCAGAGACGTCATGAATTGGACCACCTTTGAGGAAGACGCCGCCACTGGTCTTAGTTTCGAGGACGTAATTTGTTACCGAGGGCAATTCTACGCTGTAGCAGTCCATGGAGGGGTTGTGACATTAGACGTTGGCCCAAATCCAAAGATGACACCAGTCTCTAATTATGATTGGTACGACCCCATGGACGACGACGTTGCCGACGACCGTACCAGTCCCATTACGTACTCCTCTAAGAATTATTTGGTGGAGTCGTCCGGGGAGCTGTTGAGGGTTGTAAGGCTCACCAAATGGTTCGCAAATTTGTATGAGGGAGTTACAACGGCTATAAAGTTTGTGGTTCATAAGTTCGATTTCGATACGAAGACATGGAGGAAGGTGGTAAGCCTGGGTGATCAAGCATTGTTTCTGGGATCGAGCTCCTCCGTGTCCGTTGCTGCTGCTACCGATCATGGATACAAAAGAAATTGTATCTATTTCTTGGATGATACTTGTTATGATTCTTGTTGCTTGGGAGGTGATATGGGTGTGTTTGATTTGGAGGATGGAAGCGTAACTACTTTCCGGATCGATACGGAGTTTCTCTACACTCACCATTTTTGGATCGATCTTGCTCCATGGTAGGCAGTCGAGCAAGTGAAGTCATCCTAGAAATTATTCTTGTTTATGAGTATTACATAATTGATAATTTTTGGAAAGCTTCAACTGACTGTTGCCTTGCGGAAACGACAAACAACAAATAATTTTAAATTATATTTAGTTTCTCCTTCAATTGTTCACCAATTTCATCCCCAAATATATATATATATATATATATATATATATATATATATATATTTTTATATATATATATATATATATATATATATAAAAAATATATATATATATATATATATATATATATATATATATATATATATATATATATATATATAAAGGTAAGGTATGTGTTAAGATTATACTTAGGCAGGTTAACTACCCAACGCTTTCCTGTAAAATAATTTCTGGTGATTGGTCAAGACCATTGCCAGACTTTGAACTTCAAGCTAAGATTGTATTAAATTTAGAAGAAAAGAGTATTTGGAAAAATATTTGATGTAAATTCAATCTTTACGATGTACACAGACCATTATATGGTGGTAAAAAAGCTATTTTTAGGAAAACAATCATGTACAATATTCATATGCTATAATTCAAAAATCTACAATTATTCTTATGCTGAGTATATAATAATCACCAGATTTGCTTCTAACACTTTTTCTCAAGTTGGCTTGTGAATGTCATGAAGTCTCAACTTGTCTCTTAACTAACGAAATTGTTTAGGTCCCAAAGGTTTGATGAATATGTTTGCAAGTTGAGAACGTGATGTGACATATGATGGTACCATCGCTCCAGCTTATAAGTTTTATCGTATAATGTGATAATCTCAATATACTTTTTGTGCTAGTATGAAACAAGATTTTTGGCAATGTCAAGAACTACTTTGTTCACAAAATAAAGTCGTCGGCTGATTTTGTGGAACCTTAAGATCTTGCAAAATATATCGCACCCACATAATTTTTAAAATGTCGATATTTTGCTTCTTCGATGAGCAAGTCATATTAGTTTGTTTCTTTGAGTTCCAGGAAATC
Organism: Iris pallida; assembly: GCA_029216955.1. Classification (NCBI taxonomy): domain Eukaryota; kingdom Viridiplantae; phylum Streptophyta; class Magnoliopsida; order Asparagales; family Iridaceae; genus Iris; species Iris pallida. The sequence goes on from JANAVB010033017.1 coordinate 31,500,850, forward strand.
AAGAAATTTCTTAATAAGATACAAAATCCTAAAATAGAACATCAAGTAATTGTAGAACGTACCCAATCTGAATCACAATAAGCCTTTAATGTGAGATCATTAGACAAAAGAAAAATAATAATCGTTGACCAAAATTGCCTTTAATGAACCTTAAAATTCTCAAAGCAGTTTCCTAATGTGGTTTTTGTGGATTCTGCATAAATTGACTCAGGATTTGCACCCAGAGGGTGTCACGCCCCGATTCGTAGAGTCATTTCTTCACATATTTTATCTCTTGGAATCGATCGTCCTCGCTTGGGCGTGATGCCGTACAAGTCTGGTATTGCACTTGTACTAGGCAAAGATGGTACATAATCGATTATCTTCAAATAGAAACACATCGCAGCGGCAGAAGTAGACAAATTGAAGTTAGTGAGGACAATCTTTCTCATTGAATAGAAGTACATCACTTCTTTATAGCAGCGGAGAAAAAGAGTAACTTGAAGCCACACAGAGATATATAGAACTTTATTCTCTTTATTGATAATTGAAGAAGAGTACAAGACTTGTATTGAAGTACAATGATTACAGTACATCTCTCTTTACATTGGAAACCAACTGAACAATGCTATACAGCTTACATTTGATATTTGGATACAATAGATGACAACTCGATATACCGACTTGGCTTACAATCTCACTGGTACAACTGATTACAATGTTCCATACATTATGCCCTTTATAAACAGAAGACATCATCTTGTACAAGGAGAGCTTCTGTATGCCCAACAAATCTTCGATGCCGCGGAACCAATCAAGCCAATCTTCGTGTGTAGAATATTCCAAGCAAGAGCACCTGCCCACAAAACGTGGGTCAGCACATCATCTATGCACTGGCGAGTAAAATCCAACCCACTCGCATAAACCAACATTTAAAGTGATCATTTAAGCAAACATTATTAGAATGGTCTTTCTACTTGGAGCCTAGCATCAGTTTACAGTTCATGGGCAATAATCAGAGTGAAGCATGTAAACATATTCTTTGTAGCATTCATGTAGACATATCTTTTTAACATTCTTGGTGTTATCATGCAAAGGCATCATTGAGGCATCGTTAACATTAACATCTTAAACATTATGACAGTTCTCACTTCAAGCATCACTTAGCATGTATGTTGTGTTTGAGCAATGATTAGCAAGGCATCTTAACTAGCATACTGAACTTAACATGATAAGCAGGATCTCATACTGAAAGGCTACATACAGCATCATCAAACTCATTTGGAACGTAAGCATGCAAGTTAAACCAACACCTATATTGAATTATCACATTTAAGTGATTTCTTACCGATAGCCGACTCCCTCATACCTGCATCAAATACATGTTAGCAGATATACTTACTCTGCCTGCATAAGACATTCATTAGCATGCATCCTGACTACATGGTCACTGGTGTTTAACCATACGGACGTTGCCATATAGGTCTTCGTTGGTAATACGATGACTCCAGAGAAGGTAGCTAGCCCCAAAGGATGCCTCACAAAACCCGTGCCCCTACTGGCACGCCAATGTTTCCTCCTAGGCCGGATCGGTCGCCCTAACGTCCCGGGGTACCGTCCGAGAAAACATATCCCCATTACTTATGCATAAGTTGTCCTATGACCATGCGAATGTGTGTCCAACTCAATCGTGAACATAAAATGCATGGTAAAATATTGAAGTAAAGACAACAGTGCATCATCATTCATCTCATTCAAGTCATGTTCAATGACTTATTCATTCCCAACATTACCATCATTTCATTTGGTGATCTCAACGATCCCAAGCCTCATCAATTCTCATTCATTGCTTCATTGCAACATTTCTCATTTGTTCCTTCTAAGGAGGAACAACAGCATTCATTCATTTCAAAGGGACCTGTATCATTTCATTCATTTTATAGGGACAGTAGCATATTCAATTCTTTTTTTTTTTCATATATCATTTATGCAGCATCTCATTATTCAAGTGATTCATTCATTTCATCAATCCTAAGCATCAGGGACATTATCGATTCAAATCTTAGGCATCATGTTACATTAGTGGTTCGAGTGTGATTCGTTCAGCAATTCAAAGTTCATGTGTTATTCATTCAAGGATTCTCAGCATATGAATCTCTATCGAATTAGCAACTAAAGCATCGTATCACAATTATTCAACATTCAAGGTAAGAGACATTAGGGACATATTCATAGCATCATATTATTCCATTTATTAAGCATGCAAAAATAAGGAGGAAGGAGGACAGTTCCACTTGCCTTATATAACGGTCTTCCTGCTCCAATCTCATCAAGCGTAGCTCAACCAGCGAGCCACATTCCAATACCCATTCCATCTAGCCAGCTAAGAAAGACTGTATCAGTCTCAATTCTCCTGATCTCCAACATAAGTCACGGTCCAACATTCTGATCCCATCCAACAAGCCAACCAAATGCCTCGTGCAGAGCGGGGCATTACATAATATACCATTCAGAAAAAGTTTCGTCCTCGAAACTTAAGAAAATAACTCATCTAATAGATTCACTTAATCACAATGAGTTACTCATTCAGCTTCAATTCAATATTCATTTCAGCCCACTCGGTCATTTCAAAATAGCTGTCCAACAGTATCACTTTAATCAATCAACGATTCAATCCATCTATCTCTTTTTCCAAATACTTGCAACTTCTCATTGATTCACCAACATTTTTCTCGCATTTTTATCTCGGTCGCAACATATCACTTCGTTTGGATCCATACACATATTTTAGGCGTCCCCAAAACATATGCATTTCAGCCAAAGTTCGCGCTAGTGCGATAAATTCTTCCAACAATATTATTTCAGTCACAACCTATCACTTCGGCTGGATCCATACACATATTTTAGGCGTCCCCAAAACATATGCACTTCAGCCAACTTTCATGATAGTATAATTCAATCAGCCATGATATAACTCTCTTTTCCAAATCAGACTTAGCATACCTTCAATTGACTTATCACTTTATTCACTTGTCACAATCACTATCTTTCAGGGACAACTCTTTATCCAAGCATAATATTTTAACATTCGGTCAAGGGTCCAATCTTAGAGCCAATCATATCAAGATTTCACAATATGCAATTTATTTCTTTCCAAATCCAACAATATTTCTCACCGAGGCAATTCATCTTTTCTAAAAGATATAATCCGACATCACCAACTATCGATTATCCAAGTCAGGGTATAATTCTATGCAACAGTCAAGGTTAACCCAGCTACCCGACTATAGATACCTATCCAACATTTCCGTCATGAGCAGTCAATTCCATCTCATATAATAATTCACTATTCGATACATACAAATCAAGTCTCATCCCACAATTCCATTTCCCGCTATAGGCCGACACATAATCCTCAAGGGTCAAACATCTCTAAGGTTCATATTGGAGCATATACTTACAACTTATCATTCTTAGATCATACCCATCACCATCTCTCGTTCAATGCCACAAGGTCATTCTATGGGTCGCCAACAGCCATCTATTATTCGGTCCAGTCTCAATGGTTAGCTATACCGACAGCTATACCTAATCATTCAGGTGACTCCCCTAGAGTGGACGGCTACTAGGGTTATACTAGTTTCTATTTCTTAGGGCCAACAAGCAACCGGCAGTTATAAGGAACTCTACCCAAACCTATGGGTATCAATTCAGTCTGAATAATGAATCGCCAATTGGGCTAAGCCAGCAATTGGTAAATCATCAACTGGTCGCTAGGGTCAAGTCTATCTATTCAGGGTCTTCCTCAAGGAAATAATTCCCACAGAGGCTCATTCTAGACTTACCCAATAATCGACTAAGATCGATCTATCAACATTACGGTCAATTCCAAATCCGACATACGATCTTCATCGTTCTAATAATCCATCAAGTAAATTTCCAATGATTCAATTTCTGGTCCAATTCCTTCGTACCCACATAAACCCATAACCAAGGTTAACTATTCAAGGGTCATCGATTCCGATAGTTTTAATATAACTATAGAATCATACTATTCGGTCTGTATGACAAGGTTGCACCACTAAGTCATAAGCCAACAATCTATATCCCAACCAACAATCACCTATACCGACATTATCCAACACGTTTAAAATTTCTTGTTCCCATTCGTTTTTCAATCATTAAACTCTCTTACAGGCATTCTTAAATTTCGTTCCTTTTCCAGCCGTCAAAATCTTATATGGACATTCTTAAAATTCTCTACCTCAAGGGTCGAGTAGTTCATTCCATTCAATCTGATAATTCATGTATCAATTAACCATCCTCTATGCAACACAAGGATTCAGGGTTGCTACTTGTCACTTTTCTGGTACAATTCAATTCTTGAGCATATATGCGCATCAGCAACGAATATCCTTTGGTGATCTAGATGGGTAAACATCTATTACACCTTAGGGTCAAGGCACAAATCTCTAATATTCCTTTGGTCACCGACAACTTTTTCCAAAACTTTCATCTTAGCAATCAATATTGTATTAGCCACAAATAATTTGCATCCAACCAATCGAAATCAACATTCAGATATTCTAAGCTACAACATTCTCTAGCCAAATCCATTTACTCATAGCATACTAACGGTCTTACTAGTCTGAGTCAGCACTCGACTAAACAATTTCTAACTATGCCACCGATTACAATTTCCGACAATCTCGCTATCCAACATAACATCACCGTCAAGGGACACTCGAGTCATCTAGCCACAATACATGACTCCCAGCTAAGTCTCGGTACTACCCAGTACCCACAGATAATCTCATTGCTATTCTATGGAAAGGGTCAATATACATCTCGTTCTAAGGTGGTAGAGGCAATATACCACTCAGAAACGAAGCCATCCTTAAACAATACCAACCCAATTCTATTTCGGACATTCATGATCTACAATGATCATAATACTTAACCAATAACTCGGGGTCTCAATAGTATAAGCCAACATTCTTAGCGTCTCTAAAGCACTTAGCAACACACATGAGTCAATTCACCAGTTCTGTCAAACTCATCCATCAATTATTTTATTCACAATTCTTTTCCAACATCACATGCAATTCTCATCTTGTCGCAGCATACATAGCCACCTTTCTTTTATTCCCGTATTCCAAACAACATTCACAATATAGCATACTATGGCATCGAGTCATTGTTAGGTTATTTGTGTCCAAACCAACAACAATCATTCATTTAGGGGCATCACAATGTATATAGACTTATTGTATGGAACATCCAGTGAGCAGCCAAGAGGGTCAATAAACTTTCAAGCACAGATAACATAAGGATGACTACCGGACAACAATAGCATAATCGCGGAAGCAATCTTTGATTTAATCACGGAAGCAACGTTGAGTGATCGCGGAAGCAACTTTAGTCAATCATCGATGCAACTTTGATTTGAAATGAATCAAAGAAGAGACCAAGGACGTAAAGCCGTGCCCTGATACCAATTTGTCACGCCCCGATTCGTAGAGTCATTTCTTCACATATTTTATCTCTTGGAGTCGATCGTCCTCGCTTGGGCGTGATGCCGTACAAGTCTGGTATTGCACTTGTACTAGGCAAAGATGGTACATAATCGATTATCTTCAAATAGAAACACATCGCAGCGGCAGAAGTAGACAAATTGAAGTTAGTGAGGACAATCTTTCTCATTGAATAGAAGTACATCACTTCTTTATAGCAGCGGAGAAAAAGAGTAACTTGAAGCCACACAGAGATATATAGAACTTTATTCTCTTTATTGATAATTGAAGAAGAGTACAAGACTTGTATTGAAGTACAATGATTACAGTACATCTCTCTTTACATTGGAAACCAACTGAACAATGCTATACAGCTTACATTTGATATTTGGATACAATAGATGACAACTCGATATACCGACTTGGCTTACAATCTCACTGGTACAACTGATTACAATGTTCCATACATTATGCCCTTTATAAACAGAAGACATCATCTTGTACAAGGAGAGCTTCTGTATGCCCAACAAATCTTCGATGCCGCGGAACCAATCAAGCCAATCTTCGTGTGTAGAATATTCCAAGCAAGAGCACCTGCCCACAAAACGTGGGTCAGCACATCATCTATGCACTGGCGAGTAAAATCCAACCCACTCGCATAAACCAACATTTAAAGTGATCATTTAAGCAAACATTATTAGAATGGTCTTTCTACTTGGAGCCTAGCATCAGTTTACAGTTCATGGGCAATAATCAGAGTGAAGCATGTAAACATATTCTTTGTAGCATTCATGTGGACATATCTTTTTAACATTCTTGGTGTTATCATGCAAAGGCATCATTGAGGCATCGTTAACATTAACATCTTAAACATTATGACAGTTCTCACTTCAAGCATCACTTAGCATGTATGTTGTGTTTGAGCAATGATTAGCAAGGCATCTTAACTAGCATACTGAACTTAACATGATAAGCAGGATCTCATACTGAAAGGCTACATACAGCATCATCAAACTCATTTGGAACGTAAGCATGCAAGTTAAACCAACACCTATATTGAATTATCACATTTAAGTGATTTCTTACCGATAGCCGACTCCCTCATACCTGCATCAAATACATGTTAGCAGATATACTTACTCTGCCTGCATAAGACATTCATTAGCATGCATCCTGACTACATGGTCACTGGTGTTTAACCATACGGACGTTGCCATATAGGTCTTCGTTGGTAATGCGATGACTCCAGAGAAGGTAGCTAGCCCCAAAGGATGCCTCACAAAACCCGTGCCCCTACTGGCACGCCAATGTTTCCTCCTAGGCCGGATCGGTCGCCCTAACGTCCCGGGGTACCGTCCGAGAAAACATATCCCCATTACTTATGCATAAGTTGTCCTATGACCATGCGAATGCGTGTCCAACTCAATCGTGAACATAAAATGCATGGTAAAATATTGAAGTAAAGACAACAGTGCATCATCATTCATCTCATTCAAGTCATGTTCAATGACTTATTCATTCCCAACATTACCATCATTTCATTTGGTGATCTCAACGATCCCAAGCCTCATCAATTCTCATTCATTGCTTCATTGCAACATTTCTCATTTGTTCCTTCTAAGGAGGAACAACAGCATTCATTCATTTCAAAGGGACCTGTATCATTTCATTCATTTCATAGGGACAGTAGCATATTCAATTCTTTTTTTTTCATGTATCATTTATGCAGCATCTCATTATTCAAGTGATTCATTCATTTCATCAATCCTAAGCATCAGGGACATTATCGATTCAAATCTTAGGCATCATGTTACATTAGTGGTTCGAGTGTGATTCGTTCAGCAATTCAAAGTTCATGTGTTATTCATTCAAGGATTCCCAGCATATGAATCTCTATCGAATTAGCAACTAAAGCATCGTATCACAATTATTCAACATTCAAGGTAAGAGACATTAGGGACATATTCATAGCATCACATTATTCCATTTATTAAGCATGCGGGAATAAGGAGGAAGGAGGACAGTTCCACTTGCCTTATATAACGGTCTTCCTGCTCCAATCTCATCAAGCGTAGCTCAACCAGCGAGCCACATTCCAATACCCATTCCATCTAGCCAGCTAAGAAAGACTGTATCAGTCTCAATTCTCCTGATCTCCAACATAAGTTACGGTCCAACATTCTGATCCCATCCAACAAGCCAACCAAATGCCTCGTGCAGAGCGGGGCATTACAGAGGGGCCAGCAAGGTTCGAGCACCAGCACCCCCCCTCCCCCATCGTGTGTGTGTGCGTGGGATTTCAGAAAAAAAAGACTTAGGATTTGCACAAAGTATACTGTATGAGGCCTTGTTGTCACTGTGTAAGGTAAATCAATCTCCCAACCAACCTTCTATATTTTGTGGGCTCATACAAATCGCCATATTTAGGATTCAATTTTAAATGTTCCTCTATCATGAAAGAATTAGGACGAGATCCTAATAATCATTCATCCTTCAGAATATCTAATATATATATTTTTTTTGTTTTCGGGACCGAAAGACTTCCCTGCCAATAAAATATTTTAAATTGTCAAGATCAATGTTGTAAAAACCGGACCGGACCGGCGGTCGGACCAGGTCCGACCGCTTTATACAAAAAAAATCGGTCCGGTTCGATTAAAACCGGGTCTTTTAAAAAACCGTCGGTTTTTTGTGAAAATCGGGTTCAATCGGTAAACCGGCCGGACCGGTTCACAATTGAACCGACCAATTTTAGTTTTCTTTTTAAGAAAAAAAATTATAAAAAAATTATCATGAAAAATTTGGACCATTTGATTCTTGGTTTGATTTTGATCGACCTTATAGTTGTAAGAGTAAACCAAACCAACATACTTATGACCAAACAAAACTAAACCAAGAAGTAAATATGAATATCTTACATATTTAAACCAAACTAAACCAAGTCTATTTGAACCCCCGGTTGAACTCCGGTTGAACTCGGTTGAACCCCGATCCCACCTACACCAAAAAATTTCGGTTCGATCATCGGTTCGATTTTTAAAACATTGGTCAAGATCTTTGATGCGGCTTATTATTTCCCGTCATAATAAGATCGTCTACATAAATGAGCACCACATTAAATAGGTTGCCTTCTTATTTGGTATACAAAAGCATTTTAAACATCCATTTGACAGGGGAACCAATTACGAGAAGCGACAATAGGTAAAAGACGCATCATAATGGTGACTTTGGCAGTAGGAGAAAAAGTTTCCAAATAATCATTCCCTTTAATCTGTGTATACCCTTTAGCAAAAGACGAGCTTTATACCATTTGATCGAACCGTCGGTATTGTATTTAATTTTGTCGACCCATTTATAGCCAATAGGTCTAGCTATGACCGAAATCTAATGAAACAAATTACATGTGTTGTTACGGATGAGAGCATCGAGCTCAGTCTACATAGCCCACTGCTCTCGATTTTGGGTCAAGAACTAAGAATATCATCCCCAACCATGGGAAGGCTTCTAAGTCCTTCAGTTTTAACTGGTCCTGTTGGTTTTGCTGATTCGGTTACCTTCCCTAATACATCATTAATTACCCTTACGCGCTCCACTCTGCTCTGATAAGCAGGAAGCATTCTAGTATGAGAAGACCTCATGGAATAGATAGCATCGTCTTAGAAACTTAAAATAAATAAAATATCGAAAAGGGATAAAGAAGATGAATATAATACTATGGAAAATATTTGCAGATGCGACTATGAATTAAACCAGGTCGAAACATTAAGCTACCGACGGACATACAACGCTAGAACGTCGACTAGGATAAGACGGCTAGGCCCCGGTTCCGAGGGTTAGGGTATTCCCTATGTTCAACCTACTTAGATCAGATAAGTTTTATTTCTTGGATTCCTCAAAAGAACCAAAACCCATCTCTCCCTCTCTCTCTCAATCTAGGTATAAAAGGTAACCTAGAAGAATTAGCTAATTCCATCCATGTATTGATACATTACTCCTTTAGTGTTCACTTAGGGTCTGTTTGGTAAACTTGAAATGAATTTGCATTTTGGTCTTTTAAGGAGAAAAGAAGGATAGGAATCCATGCATTTCGGGTCTCACCGTCGGTCACGCCTATTGTCGGTCCATATAATAGCCCCATCTCTGATAACTCCCATACCAAAGCTCTTTCTCTCTCATGCTGTATATATACTACATAACCAAGCCCATGCAACCCATCACCTAAGATTCTCGTCTCCCATATATGCATACACAAAGTAAACGAAACATCGTCTGACAGTTATAATGTCCCACTTCGTACGGTACATTATATTGAGTCGTTGACTCGAAGAGTTAAGTTGACCCGAATATGTATCGATGCGATGCAAGTACTAGTTGGCCCGAAGAGAGAAGTCTGATTTGACCAAGTATTGATTTTAGTTGGTTTCATGTGTGTCACTACCACATTTCTAGTATGAGGGTATTTTTGTCATTTTTTGGGTATTTTAAATTTATTAGAATTAATTAGAATTTATGGGAATTTTTAGGAATTGTTTGGACTAGGTTGATTTTTGGCTAGTTTGGACCCATGTAGATCAACCTAGGAGCTAACCCTAGTTAGTATGAGCTTGGTTAGGATTTGTGACTCTAGTCTAACCTAGCCTAATCTATGGTTTGGTCATTAGAACCTATTTATCTATAGAAATTAGAAAGCCATAAGCCATGACTTCTGATTAGAGTCCTTATTAATCAAATCAACCATAGCTTATGTAACATGGCCCAAGCCCAAACTACCAAACCCTAATCCCTAGCCCATCATGGCCGGCCACTCCATCCACATAGGGATTCCTCCACTATAAAACCCCTCCTAAAATCTAGGGCTAGCCTCATTTCCTTAGAAAAAATTATTTCAAGAAGAAAGAGGTGAGTTCCTATCTCTAGAAATTCATTATAAATCCATTTTAGGTCCTTTTTCCCCCAAACTAGTTGCATTAGATCCTAATATCATCGTTCTTGCTGTGGGTATTGATTGTTTGCAGGAAAGAAACAATTTGTGGAATTTTGGTGGCTTGAGGAATCATTCCACTTGGGGCTTTTTCACCCATAGTTTATCAATCGGTAACTTTGTCATTTCTCCATGGATTTTCATTTTGTCTTCATCAATGAGAAGCCCTAAGGGTCCCCTAAGAGCCTGGATAGGATTCGTGTCGGGTGTCATGGGTTTCGTGTCCGTTCTGGACACGTATCAGACCTAGTCTGAACTGTTTGTCGAAATGCCTCAAAGGGCATTTCGATCTTGTTTGTTTGATATTTTTAAATAGGAAGTATAGTTTTATCATGGATTATTGGTTCCTAATCTTTTGTGGTGTTTTTAGTGTCATTTCGTGTCGGATTCACGGCTTGGACACGCGCGTGCACACGCCGCGTGCGCACAGGATTTATCCCCTACTGTTCGGGGGCCACAACTCTCAGGACACGTCACATCGACACGCGACACTTGACACACGGGTCGTCCTTGTGACTGACACGACGTGTGTCGAGTCTCAGACCCCCACGTGTCGTGTCGGACACGCATGAGCACGTGCATTGCATTTGTACTGGACCGGGTTCAGTTGATTTTGAGCACTGATACGCATGTCGTATCGCACGCACACGTATCGTGGACACGTGTCAGGGTGTCCTAGCACTAGACCTAGACCTAACCGACACTGGGACACGAGCACAGGTTCTGTGTCGTGTCGTGTCACGTGCACGAGCTCAATGAACACGTGCACGACACTGTTTTTCCCCACTGTCCAGTTTTATATTCCTGTGTGTAATTTCCGATTTTAATTAGTTTAATTCATGAATTCATTTGCTATTTGGATCCTATTTATGATGTATAACTTGTATTAGATCATGTTTATACACTAGATTAGGTTTTGATTGGATTTTTGTTTTGTAATGGATAAATGGTTGTTGACTGATACAGGAAACTGATACTTTGTTTCCAGTATTTCCCCATCCAATTCAATCCCTGTTTTAACAATAATTGTTGTTGATTATGTTACCTACATGTTTATAGTTAATGTTTAACTCATTTTACTTTTGATTTTGGGCTTGGGAGTGACAATGAGTATTGGACAATTGTTAGATTAGAATGATATGGCTGATACATGGTGTTGAGTAGTTAGTACAGGAAACTGAAATCATTTGGTAACCTGTGATTCATTCCCTATGAAGAACTGTATTCAAACTGATTCCTATATCTGGGATTCCAGGAACTGAATTGTTTCCCCTCATATATGTTTTAACTGAAATGAATGAATGATTCCCCCCTCATGAACTGATTTCCTTTCTTCCTTTTGAAAATATGTTGTTCAACTGATTTCCTTCCCTGTTTGTTCACTACACACAACCTAGGCTTACTCTCTTTACTGTTTATTTCCTGCATATTTCACCCTTCCACACTATTTCACTCTTCCTCACACACACACACATATTGCACATTCCTATTCACTTTCCACATTTCGATCTCAATTATTTCCTGCATTGTATAACCTGGAAACTGTTTTTAGTTCAAGTTTGAGTTAGTGTTCGGAATTTAGCCTTGAGTTCAATTGCTAACTGATATTGTGTTCCTTTCTACTTGAACTCTATTTCCTACACTATTTAGCTGCTATCACTGCCTTCCAGGCTCACACACTCATTCACTCACTGCTCACTGTTTCACACTCCCTTATCAGTCCACTCTTCACTCACTCACTATTCATTCTAACACCCTCAACACACAGGCCTTCCCTCTCTATGCACATGTACATATTATAGAGGAATATCTATATATATGTGGTGTGTAATGTTTTAAGTATAATGTGTATACAAATGTACTTATGGGATGCATATCTATATGTATATATATATAGTACTTAGACTAGGTATATATAATGTTAACTCAAATGTATGTATCTATATGAATATAGAATGTGTATGTATATATAATGTGTAGTGTGATGAATATGTAGATATGTGGTATGGTTAGACTTCAATATATATTTATAGAGTGAGAGGTTTTAGATATATATTTGACTTGTTAGACTAATGTAGACTAGTATAGGCTGGTTAACCTAGTTTAGACTTGGTTGACCTAGTTTGACTTCTAGGGTTGACCAGAGTTGACCAAGTATTGACTTTGGCCTAGATTGACCTAGAATCATGTAGAATGCATAGTAGGACTTCATTTTGCCATTTTAGACTTGTTTGTGACTTGTGCTGTTCTGATTAGGAGCCAGACACCACTCCTTGGACAGTACGTTTCATATTGGACACTCAGATACAGGCGAGTACATTCTCTGATCATTTCATATCCTGCTTAGAATTATTTTCTGCAGTAGATTACTTTACTTGTACTGTCACGATGGTCACACGGATTGGTACTATATGGATCCCTTCTTGAGATGTTATCCTTAGGGAGCATCGGGTACTTCATGTTCTGTGCATTTTACTTACATGGCGTATCACTATGCTTCACTGGTTCTTTGATCACTTGCAACATATACTCTTATGATCGCAGAGTCTCCTAGAATCTCTTATCCCATTCACTGGGTATCCTAGAATCTCCTAGAATCACCCATTTATGGGCATCCATGTATCACCCTTCGGGGGCCTTGCATGAAATCATAACATAACCTGGCTGGATCCTTGTGTATTGATTGGGGGTACGGGGGAGTAGAAATGGACATGTGAATAATACCCAAGTAGTATCTTATCAGAATCTCTTCCATAGTGTCTTATCAGAATCTCCTATGCGATTTACATGTCTATGTTGTACTTTGACTCACTAGTCACATGATAGTTCTCTATTTATAGTAGATATTTCTATTACAGCTTTCTCTCTCTGTTTACATACTGCACTTCTTTCAGTACTTGTATCTTACTTTACTGTATGATTATATCTTCTAACCTGCTATGAACTGTTGAGTTGTACTGTACTCGCTCCTATCCTGACTGGACCTGTTGAAAATATTACAGAGGACGAGGAGGAGGCTTGCCTGGACACTTACAACGGGACAGCCTTAGATGACACCTGCGAGATGGGCCCTCAGGAGGACCCAGCTCTAGCTGAGGATATCACCCCGATTGCCTAGATTAGATTAGTTAGGCTATCTATCTTTTATGTAGTCATGGGACATGTTTAGCTAGACTTTATTTGGAGTTCAGAGTTGTATATATTCTTTCATTCTGTATCTGAGACCATGTACTTTTGGATATTGCTGGGATTATCTTAGACTACTTTTCATCTATTTATTTCCTTGAGTTCTATTTCATATCGTGCTATCTCTTCCTTAGTTGTGATTGAGTTATTACTGCTATGTCACCTCCATTCGGGGAGTATAAACTGTTTAGATATATATTGTTAGATGTTGTGACCTAGGACAGCGTTCTACCGTCGACACTGCAGCGTAGGCTGGGCGTTTTTACGTTCTCGTACCCTCACAGTGGGTACGGGTCGTGACACGTTTTTAGTGGTGGCCCATGCAGGTCTAGACTAGAAGTGCAGTGGTATTCGAATTAGAGCATCACTACAGCATGCAGTAGGATATAGGACATTAATTTTAAGATACTCAATCACTTTAGGAAATTTTTTTTATTGCCATCTAAATCCTTTGTCAGCTTATCCTTTGAATTATAATTGTCCGCCTTTGTTATTTCGCTTCTTTCTCAGAAATTGATACTCTTGTTTGTCTATCTTCAGGATGGTAGAGACTAGATCGCAGCGTGCCATTCATGAGGATGCTATAGAGGGGACTGCTACCTCTCAGCCAGCACGGCGAGGCCAGGGGACTGCAGCTCCTGCCACCTCAGCTCGTGTTGAGACCTCGGCAGCCGCAGCAGGGGGTATACATCCACCAACTGGGAGGCAGGACCCGGTCATTCCAGAGGATCCCTTTCAGCAGCCACCGCCTCCAGGATACGTGGACGCAGCTCAGATGTTCGCGTATTTCCAGCAGTTCATAGACAGACAGCAGGCTCGACAGGACAGAGGCATGGAGTTGGCCGTCACAACAGCCGCGGCTCGACCCGTGGTACAGCAGTCGAGGACACCGGGGATCGAGCAGTTTCAGAAGATGAGCCCCAGAGACTTTCTGGGGATAGAGGGGATCCTATATGCCGATGAGTGGATCGAGCATATAGAGGAGATCTTCCGCTTGGCCAGGATTCCAGCAGACCTTCAGATCGAGGTCGCAGCTAGCCGGATACGAGATCTTGCTCGCACCTGGTATCAGTCAGACCCCAGGGTGGGGGTACCGGGGCAGACTTGGGAGCAGTCCAAGGGCTTCTTCAAGAAGAAGTTCTTCCCAGATTCAGCAGTCAGAGCCTTAGAGTCGCAGTTTGAGAGCTTGGTCCAGGGGAGCCTCTCAGTAGAGGAGTATGCTGGAGAGTTTGGTCGTCTTGGCAGGTTTGTAGAGGGTTTGAGCGAGACGGCGAAGGCCCAGAGGTTCGGAAAGGGTCTGGTCAAGGAGGTCAAGTCCCTGACCAAGGGCAGCAGAGATGCTACGTTCGAGGAGATCTTGACAGGAGCCCTATTGGCAGAGGATGATCTTGAGCTTAGGCTCAAGAGGGGGAGAGACCCAGTTGGAGGCAACAGCAGCGGGGGCCAGGCCAAGAGGCCCCACTTTCAGCATCAGCAGCTGAGGCAGTTTTAGCCGCAGCCGATCCAACAGAGGCCAGTTCAGCAGCAGCAGCCGAGACAGCACCAGCAGGGTCAGAGACAGGGAGTCACTTGTACCTACTGTAAGAAGCCTGGGCACGTCTTCAATGAGTGCCAGAAGAGGCTGGGCCAGTGCACGGTGTGTGGCTCAGCAGACCACCAGATGAGAGAGTGCCGTATAGCACGAGCAGGCCCGGAAGGAGGAGCTAGAGCTCCAGCAGGCCAACAGAGGGGACCAGCCCTGCCGACACAGCAGCAGAGGTTCGTCTAGCACCAGCAGCAGGCCAGGGGAGGCCAGCAGGGACAAGCTTTTGCCATGGCAGCTGGGGATGCAGAGGTGATAGGAGAGCTTATTGCAGGTTCGATTCTTCTCGACTCCAGTCCAGCATTTGCATTATTCGATTCCGGTGCTTCGCATAGCTTCATATCAGTATCTTTTGCGATTAGACACGGTATTATAGCTAAATCGTTGCCTAGGACTTACAAGATCACGATCGGGGGTGGCATTATCCTCGTGAGTGATGTTTGTAAGGGTTGGAGAGTGATTTTGGGAGGCCGTGAGTTGGAGGTGAGCCTACTCGTAATGCCATTGCCGAACTACGATATAGTACTAGGCATGGATTGGTTGAGGAGGCACCACGCCAGCATTGATTACAGAGGGGGTAGAGTTCTCTTCAGAGCACCAGGGGAGCCAGAGTTCGAGTACTCCAGACGTCAGGCAGAGCAGAGCAGCGGAGTCTTCTGTGGAGTCTCGGTCGAGGAGCAGACGATTCCACACCCCTTGATAGTAGATTATATGGATGTTTGTCTAGAGGAGTTGCCGGACTGCCACCAGACAGGGACATAGAGTTCTCGATAGACTTGGTTCCAAGAGCGGAACCCATCTCCCAGCATGTCTATCGGGTGAACAACAGCGAGCTGGTGGAGCTAAAGAAGCAGGTGGATGAGCTACAGGACAAGGGCTTCATCCGCTCGAGTTCGTCACCATGGGGTGCACCAGTGTTGTTTGTGCCGAAGAAGGATGGGTCAGTACATATGTGTATTGACTATAGGGCACTCAACAACCTCACGATCAAGAACAAATACCCACTGCCGCGGATCGACGATCTATTTGACCAGTTGAGCGGAGCTCGGGTATTTTCCAAGATTGATCTGAGGTCGGAATATCACCAGGTGAAGGTGAAGAGGGAGGATATTCCCAAGACCGCTTTCATGACACGGTACGGGTAGTTCGAGTTTTTGGTTATGCCGTTTGGGCTAACCAATGCACCAGCAGTGTTTATGAACCTTATGAACAAGGTGTTCCACCAGTATCTGGATCAGTTTGTGGTGGTGTTTATTGACGATATCTTGGTATATTCCAAGGCTGAGGAGGAGCACGAGAAGCATTTGAGGATCGTACTGGAGACTCTCAGGAAGAAGCAGCTTTACGGGAAGCTCTCCAAATGTGAGTTCTTCTTGGATCGGGTGGACTTCTTGGGGCATGTGGTGACTGGAGATGGTATCTCAGTTGACCCCAAGAAGATTGTAGCAGTTGAGGCATGGGCAGCGCCGACTTCAGTTGCAGAGATCAGGAGTTTCCTAGGGCTGGCAGGATATTATCGGAGATTTGTGCAGGATTTCTTCCGGGTTGCAGAGCCGTTGACTCGGTTGACCCGGAAGGATGTTGAGTTCGTTTGGTCAGAGGAGTGTCAGGCAGCTTTTGATGAGTTGAAGAAGCGGCTTACGACAGCTCCGATTCTGACATTGCCTTCAGGATCGGGTGGTTTTACTATTTATAGTGATGCTTCAGGGAAGGGGCTGGGTTATGTGTTGCAGCAGCACGGGAAGGTGATTGCCTATGCTTCCAGGCAATTGCGTCCCCATGAGAAGAACTACCCTACCCACGACCTGGAGCTGGCAGCGGTGATTTTTGCTCTGAAGCTGTGGAAGCATTATCTGTATGGTGAGAGGGTGGAGATCTTCACAGATCGTAAGAGCTTAAAGTATGTGTTCACTCAGAAGGAGTTGAACATGAGGCAGCGCAGATGGTTGGAGTTGATGAAGGACTTCGATATTGCACTGCAGTATCATCCAGGGAAGGCCAACGTGGTTGCCGATGCCTTGAGTAGGTATCCGACAACCATGTGTTTGACCATGGATCGGCATTTGCTTGCCGACTTGGAGATCCTTGGGATTGAGGTGATCGTGCCTGGAGTACAGATGCAGCTATGGGGGATGCAGATTCAGTCAGACTTGGTGGAGAGGATCAAGTCGGCACAGTTTGAGGACGTTGCTCTGCGGTGTCTCCGAGAGCAGGTTCGAGCAGGATTGCTGGAGGGCGAGTTTTCTCTTGCAGAGGATGGTGCCTTGAGGGACGGTTCCAGGTTATGTATGCCCAGTGGAGATCTCAGGAAGCAGGTTATGCAGGAGGCCCACAGATCTCAGTACTCTATACACCCGGGTGCCAACAAGATGTACCGTGATCTGCAGGAGCATGTATGGTGGTTAGGAATGAAGCGGGAGGTGGCTCGCTTCGTGGCTAGGTGTTTGGTCTGTCAGCAGGTCAAGGCAGAGAGACAGAGGCCCGGTGGTTTGTTGCAGCCGCTGTCCATTCCCGAGTGGAAATGGGAGCATATCACTATGGACTTCGTTTCAGGATTGCCGCGTACTCCAGGAGGAAAAGACGCGATTTGGGTCATCGTTGACAGGTTGACCAAATTGGCCTACTTCTTGCCATTCAAGGTGGGTACGTCTACAGAGAGACTGGCGGAGTTGTATATGCGACATATAGTCAGGATCCTCGGAGTTCCGGTCAGCATCGTCTCAGATCGGGATAGCCGTTTTACTTCCCATTTCTGGAGGAGTCTGCAGACCAGCTTGGGCACTCAGCTCTAGTTTAGTACTGCATACCACCCCCAGACGGACGGACAGTCAGAGCGGACTATTCAGACCCTTGAGGATATGTTGCGGACGTGCGTCCTGGACTTTGGAGGTTCCTGGAAGGATCATCTTTATTTGGTGGAGTTTGCTTACAACAATAGCTTCCAGGCCAGCATTGAGATGTCATCTTTCGAGGCTCTGTATAGGCGTAGGTGCTGTACACCCTTATCCTGGGATGATGTTGGTGAGCGAGCTTTAATGGGGCCAGAGATGGTTGTTGATGCGGCCGAGAAGGTGAAGTTTATCAGGGACAGACTTCGCGTGGCGCAGGACAGACATCGGCACTGGATCGATAGCCACCGGAGGCCCTTGGAGTTTGAGGTACAGATTAGAGTAGGATTAGATTTAGGTTTCCTTGTTTGTGATTTTTGATCATGTTGTTTATTATAATTAATTGAGACCTTGCTTGTGATTAGGTCGGAGACCAAATTTTCTTGAGGATATCTCCGACTCGTGGTATGATACGTTTTGGTGGAGGCGGGAAGCTTAGCCCGCACTTCATCGGCCCTTTCGTTATCAGCGGGAGAGTCGGTGACGTTGTATACAGGCTAGACTTGCCACCTATACTAGTGGGGGTCCACAACGTATTCCATGTATCACAGTTGAGACGGTACGTGGCTGACCCTAGCCATGTGCTCGATCATTCAGAGATAGAGGTTGGGCCTTCTCTCAGCTATCCAGAGCAGCCAGTGGAGATTCTAGATCGACGGGAGAAGGTTCTGAGGAACCAGGTGATACCTTTGGTGCGCCTCGCATGGAGGCATCATTCTCCAGGAGAGTCTACCTGGGAGCGGGAGGATGAGATGCGCGAGCGCTACCCTTATCTTTTTGGACCGTGAGGTATGCTTTCTATCCTTCTCATCAGTTGTATTTCGCCTTACAATTTCGAGGACGAAATTCTTTTAAGGAGGGTAGATTTGTCACTACCACATTTCTGGTATGAGGGTTTTTTTTGTCATTTTGGGGGTATTTTATATTTATTAGAATTAATTAGAATTTATTAGAATTTTTAGGAATTATTTTGGAATTGTTTGGACTAGGTTGATTTTTGGCTAGTTTGGACCCATGTAGATCAACCTAGGAGCTAACCCTAGTTAGTATGAGCTTGGTTAGGATTAGTGACTCTAGTCTAACCTAGCCTAATCTATGGTTTTGTCATTAGAACCTATTTAGCTATAGAAATTAGAAAGCCATAAGCCATGACTTATGATTAGAGTCCTTATTAATCAAATCAACCATAGCTTATGTAACATGGCCCAAGCCCAAACTACCAAACCCTAATCCCTAGCCCTCATGGCCGGCCACCCCATCTACATAGGGATTCCCCTACTATTAAACCCCTCCTAAAATCTAGGGCTAGCCTCCTTTCCCTAGGAAAAATTATTTCAAGAAGAAAGAGGTGAGTTCCTATCTCTAGAAATTTATTATAAATCCATTTTAAGTCCTTTTTCCCCCAAACTAGTTGCATTAGATCCTAATATCATTGTTCTTCCTGTGGGTATTGATTGTTTACAGGAAAGAAATAATTTGTGGGATTTTGGTGGCTTGAGGAATCATTCCATTTGGAACTTTTTTACCCATAGTTCATCAATAGGTAACTTTGTCATTTCTCCATGGATTTTCATTTTGTCTTCATCAATAGGAAGCCCTAAGGGTCCCCTAAGAGCCTAGATAGGATTCGTGTCGGGTGTCATGGGTTTCGTGTCCGTTCTGGACACGTATCAGACCTAGTCTGAACTGTTTGTCGAAATGCCTCAAAGGGCATTTCGATCTTGTTTGTTTGATGTTTTTAAATAGGAAGTATAGTTTTATCATGGATTATTGGTTCCTGATCTTCTGTGGTGTTTTTAGTGTCGTTTTGTATCGGATTCACGGCTTGGACACGCGCGTGCACACGCCGCGCGCGCACAGGATTTATCCCCTGCTGTTCGGGGGCCCAACTCTCAGGACACGTCACGTCGGCACGCGACACTTGACACACGGGTCATCCTCGTGACTGACACGACGTGTGTCGAGTCTCAGACCCCCACTTATCGTGTCGGACACGCACGAGCACGTGCATTGCATTTGCACGGGACCGGGTTCAGTTGATTTTAAGCACTGATACGCCTGTCGTATCGCACGCACACGTATCGTGGACATGTGTCAGGGTGTCCTAGCCCTAGACCTAGACCAAATCGATACTGGGATACGAGCACAGGGTCTGTGTCATGTCGTGTCATGTGCACGCGCTCAATGAACACGTGCACGACACTGTTTTTCCCCACAATCCAGTTTTATATTCCTGTGTGTAATTTCCCATTTTAATTAGTTTAATTTATGATTTCATTTGCTATTTGGATCCTATTTATGATGTATAACTTGTATTAGATCATGTTTATACACTAGATTAGGTTTTGATTGGATTTTGGTTTTGTAATAGGTGAATGGCTGTTGACTGATATAGTAAACTGATACTTTGTTTCCAGTATTTCCCTATCCAATTCAATCCATGTTTTAACAATAATTGTTACTGATTATGTTACCTACATGTTTATAGTTAATGTTTAACTCAATTTACTTTTGATTTTGGGCTTGGGAGTGACAATGAGTATTGGACAATTGTTAAATTAGAATGATATGGCTGATACATGGTGTTGAGTAGTTAGTACAAGAAACTGAAATCATTTGGTAACCTGTGATTCATTCCCTATGAAGAATTGTATTCAAACTGATTCCTATATCTGGGATTCCAGGAACTGAATTGTTTTCCCTCCTATATGTTTTAACTGAAATGAATGAATGATTCCCCCTCATGAACTGATTTCCTTTCTTCCTTTTGAAAATATGTTGTTCAACTGATTTCCTTCCCTGTTTGTTCACTACACACAGCCTAGGCTTACTCTCTTCACTGTTTATTTCCTGTATATTTCACCCTTCCACACTATTTTACTCTTCCTCACACACACACACATATTTCATATTCCTATTCACTCTCCACATTTTAATCTCAATTATTTCCTGCATTGTATAACCTGGAAACTGTTTTTAGTTCAAGTTTGAGTTAGTGTTCTGAATTTGGCCGTGAGTTCAATTGTTAACTGATATTGTGTTCCTTTCTACAAGAACTCTATTTCCTACACTACTTAGCTGCTGTCATTGCCTTCCAGGCTCACGCACTCATTCACTCACTGCTCACAGTTTCACACCCCCTTATCAGTCCACTCTTCACTCACTCACTGTTCATTCTAACACCCTCAACACACAGGCCTTCCCTCTCTATGCACATGTACATATTATAGAGGAATATCTATATATATGTGGTGTGTAAAGTTTTAAGTATAATGTGTATACAAATGTACTTATGGGATGCATATCTATATGTATATATATATAGTACTTAGACTAGGTATATATAATGTTAACTCAAATGTATGTATCTAAAAAAAAAATATATAGTACTTAGACTAGGTATATATAATGTTAACTCAAATGTATGTATCTATATGAATATAGAATGTGTATGTATATATAATGTGTAGTGTGATGAATATGTAGATATGTGGTATGGTTAGACTTCAATATATATTTATAGAGTGAGAGGTTTTAGATATATATTTGACTTGTTAGACTAATATAGACTAGTATGGGCTGGTTGACCTAGTTTAGACTTGGTTGACATAGTTTGACTTCTAGGGTTGACCAGAGTTGACCAAGAGTTGACTTTGGCCTAGATTGACCTAGAATCATGTAAAATGCATAGTAGGACTTCATTTTGCCATTTTAGACTTGTTGTGACTTGTGCTGTTCTGATTAGGAGCCAGACACCACTCCTTGGACAGTACGTTTCATATTGGACACTCAGATACAGGCGAGTACATTCTCTGATCATTTCATATCCTGTTTAGAATTATTTCCTGCAGTAGATTACTTTACTTGTACTATCACGATGGTCATACTGATTGGTACTATATGGATCCCTTCTTGAGATGTTATCCTTAGGGAGCATCGGGTACTTCATGTTCTGTACGTTTCACTTACATGACGTATCACTATGCTTCACTGGTTCTTCAATCACTTGTGACATATACTCTTATGATTGCAGAGTCTCCTAGAATCTCTTATTCCATTCACTGGGTATCCTAGAATCTCCTAGAATCACCCATTTATGGGCATCCATGTATCACCCTTCGGGGGCCTTGCATGGAATCATAACATAACCTGGCTGGATCCTTGTATATTGATTAGGGGTACGGGGGAGTAGAAATGGACATGTGAATAATACCCAAGTAGTATCTTATCAGAATCTCTTCCACAGTGTCTTATCAGAATCTCCTATGCCATTTACATGTCTATGTTGTACGCTGACTCACTAGTCACATGATAGTTCTCTATTTATAGTAGATATTTCTATTACAGCTTTCTCTCTCTGTTTACATACTGCACTTCTTTCAGTACTTGTATCTTACTTTACTGCATGATTATATCTTCTAACCTGCTATGAACTGTTGAGATATACTGTACTCGCTCCTGTCCTGACTGGACCTGTTGAAAATATTACAGAGGACAAGGAGGAGGCTTGCCTGGACACTTACTACGGGACAGCCTTAGATGACACCTGCGAGCTGGACCCTTAGGAGGACCCAGCTCTAGCTGAGGATATCACCCCGATTGCCTAGATTAGATTAGTTAGGCTATCTATCTTTTATGTAGTCATGGGACATGTTTAGCTAGACTTTATTTGGAGTTCAGAGTTGTATATATTCTTTCATTCTGTATCTGAGACCATGTACTTCTGGATATTGCTGGGATTATCTTAGACTACTTTTTATCTATTTATTTCCTTGAGTTCTATTTCATATCGTGCAATCTCTTCCTTAGTTGTGATTGAGTTATTACTGCTATGTCACCCCCATTCGGGGAGTATAAACTGTTTAGATATATATTGTTAGATGTTGTGACCTAGGACAGCGTTCTACCATCGACACTGCGGCGTAGGCTGGGCGTTGTTACGTTCTCGTACCCTCACAGTGGGTGCGGGTCGTGACAATGTGAGGGCTAAGCTTTTATGCTGAATTATAAGAGCTCGATCTTTTGCCTTGTTTGCAATGGAGTCCGCCGAAATCAAAGCAAATCATCACCTCGCAACGAACTGAGGCATGGACACGGTAGGCCGAATCAGTCGAGTGGTTCAACGAAGCACGAAGTGCTCGAGTGGCTAAGTCAAGAAGAGTTGGCCGTGCAACAAAGTTAAAAAATTAAGTTGCATCGGCTCTTCGAAAACGATAGGTGAATTGGCTAAGGTGGGAGGATTCTGACCCTTATTTCCTACTCAGTCATGCCTAGTTAAAATGTACCCTTGTATGCTAAGTTAAATGATCGAGTCTACGGGCGTGGCTCGAATGAGAGAAATCATAGTGTGTGTCACGCCCCGATTCTGTGGAATCGATAGTCGTCCCCCGTACGTGATGCCGTGCGAACCTAAGTTGCGATCGCACAAGGCATAGTCATAAGATTATCCGAAACATAACATCAAGTTAGAGTACGCAGAGATAATTGATTGACATATTTAAAATATAAGTAAACTTTTCATTGATAATAAAACTTCATTTACATTGACTCCATTACAATCATTGCCGCACGGGTTACAACATGACTCGACTTACAAAATGAACGCTGATGAGATAGTCGTTCCATACATTATATTCCTTTTTACAATCAAAAACCATTACACTTTCCACCTGCTATCGAAGGAAGTTGAGTCGTTATTTGTTTTCTTTTGTACTGAGTGCGGAGTCTTCAAAAGGATTCAGAAACAAGCCTTCAACGCGCGGACGAGGTTTCAAAAGAGTTCACGTCGCCTTGAGCTTTAAGTGGCACGTCCTTCGTGGTTCGGGGTACCTGCGTGGAGAGCGAGGATCAGTACATTACACTTTGTACTGGTGCGTGGCTATTTAAGTTCCAAGCTCTCATTTGGTTGAAGAGTTTATATGACTTAGTTTATGAATGTTTCTAACCATCCTAATGAATTTCAAACAAGCATATGACAAGCATAATGTGAAAATATGTTAGAACTTACCCACGGTGGACCGCACCGTGCCTTATGAGACTTACCATGTTCTTTCCTGTTAATTGTTATCATTTACATACCAAGTGCAATATTACGTGTGATTGGTCACTGACATGACAAGCCATCCGGGACTATAGCTTTGTTAGCCGGGGCCCTTGCAGTGCAAGTAGCGAGCCCCGCTGTAAGTCCCTGCTTAACCCGTGCTATCACCCAGCATAGCTATACCGTGTTTTCTCCTAGGTCGAGTCGGTCCCGTGGCCCCGAGTTGTTGCTCGAGGAAACTCTCTCCTTGTCGACAAGTTGTCCAATGACCGAGTTAAACTTATTTAGTTATTCAGGTACAATCCACACTTTATTTGAGTCATTCTTTGGTTAATGCATTACTACAGTTTACCGAGTGCCCGTGCCTTTGTATTTATCATATCTTCCGCAACACTACTATCGATTTAACTAATAAGGGGTCAAGAAGAGAAGGGTCAGCCACTCACCTTGAGTTTACTTCAGGCGAGAGAACTTGTTGGTCGTGCTAGACGTCGCCTACGCGATTACCTGAAATCGCACAAGCAACCGATTGGAATACTGTATTATTCAAGAAGTTTGATAGGAAATGCGAGTTCAAAATGCAAGCCATGAAAACCATCGAAAACATTCACGAAAATGCATTCAGAAAACAAAGCCAAAACCAACACAAGCGGCATGAAAAGCAGAACAACGGGAGGTCTCTTCCGACTCAGCCGCAGAGTCAATCCTTGTGGCACAACCCACTGAATATGGGACTTGGTTCCGAAGAAGCCATTCCATAACGAGGAATGGATCTTAATTCAACCGTTCCTGTTCGATCGATTCGATTGATCCCGACCTATCGGTCCCGACCGAATCGATAGCGACAGTGTTCCTTTCTCACACACCCTGTGGATGAAGAACGGGACATGATGTAGGAGGCACTACACCATAACCAACTAAGAAAAAGTTTCGTCCTCGAAACTTAAGAATAGAACCTACCTCTACGCGAACAATGAAGAGAATTTTTCCTTCATTTCTGACTCAAGCTTCCACGTCGACTTTTCGACCGAATGGTTTCTCCAGAGGACGCGGACGAGAGGAATAGCACGATTGCAGGGAAGTTTATCCTTGCGCTCCAAGATTTGCACCGGCTCTTTGACATATGACAAGTTCGCCTTCAGGTCCAGCTTACCCAAATCCACCACATGGCTCGGATCGTGCACATACTTTTGCAATTGTGAGACGTGAAAGATGTCGTGTACCTCTGACAATGCAGGTGGCAAGGCGATTTGGTAAGCTACCAGGGCGACTCGCTTCAATATCTCGAACGGACCAACAAATCTTGGGCTCAATTTCTCCATCGCACCGAACCTGGAAACTCCACGCATGGGCGCTACTTTCAGGAATATATGGTCGTCTTCCGAGAACTCGAAGGGGCGTCGGTGCGTATCGGCATAGCTCTTCTACCGGCTTTGTACTATCTTCAATCTCTTTCGTATTAACTTGACCTTCTACACGGTCTGCTCCACCAGCTCCGGACCGAGTATCTGCCGTTCCCCGACTTTATTCTAGCAAATGGGCGATCTGCACTTCCGGCCGTACAAAGCTTCATACGGTGCCATTTGGATGCTGGACTGATAGCTATTGTTGTATGTAAACTCGGCCAACGGTAGATGAACGTCCCAACTTGACTTCAAGTCGATCGTACAGAGTCGTAACATGTCTTCGAGAATCTGGTTCACCCGTTCTGTTTGGCCGTCAGTCTGAGGATGATAAGCTGAGCTAAACTTCAACTTGATCCCCAATGCTGAATGAAGACTACTCCAGAAGCGCGCTACAAATCGTCCCTCCCGATCTGAGATGATAGATACTGGGACCCCGTACAGCCGAACTATTTCATCAAGGTATATCTGAGCAAGGCGGTCGACGCTCCAATTAACTTTGATGGCGATAAAATACGCTGACTTGGTTAGTCGATCAACGATGACCCAGATGGCATCGTTTCCCCGCGATATCCTCGGTAAGCCAATAATGAAGTCCATAGTGACATGATCCCATTTTCACTCTGGAACGGTAAGGTTCTGTATCTCCCCGCCCGGTCGCTGGTGCTCGACTTTGACTTGCTGACAAGCTATACACTTTGACACAAAGAGCACTACTTCCCTCTTCATGTCGTGCCACCAAAAGACAACGCGGAGGTTTTTATACATCTTGGTGCTACCAGGACGCAAAGAATATTTTACGTAATGCGCATCCGACATTATCTCCTTTCTAAGTTCTGCGTCATCCGGAATGCATAGCCGTCCCTTCACTCGTAACACTCCCGACTCGTCCTCTGTAAAGTCGGACGCTTTCTCTGTCGATATCAGCTTCCGCATATTCTCCAGGTATGGGTCGTCCTTCTGAGCAGACTTGATTCTCTCCAATAGGCTCGGTCCCAGCCGCAGTTGTGACAGTTTCACGTATCTGAAACGAACTTGGAGTTCAATGCCCATTCCTTCCAAGTTGCGCAGCAGTCGATCGTTGATGCATAACGAAGCTAAGTACTTCCGGCTCAGCACATCCGCTATAGCATTTCCCTTGTCCGACGTGTAGTCGATTGATAAGTCATAGTCTTTGATCAGTTCGAGCCATCACCTCTGTCGTAAATTCAGTTCTTTCTGGATGAAGAGATACTTGAGGCTTTTGTGGTCCGTATAAATCCTGCATGCCACGCCATAGAGATAGTAATGCCACAGCTTCAATGCAAACACAATCGCCGCTAGTTCTAGGTCGTACATGGGGTAGTTCTTCTTGTGCGGCTTCAACTGCCGGAAAGCAAAAGATATCACCTTATCCCGCTGTATGAGCACACACCCCAAGCCCTGGCCAGAAGCATCGCTGAAGATTTGAAATCCCTCCGTCCCTTCAGGAAGAGCAAGTATCGGGGTCGAAACGAGCCGTTATTTGAGCTCCTGCAAGGAAGCTTCACAATCGTCTGACCACTTGAATGCGACTCCTTTCTGGGTGAGGCGAGTCAACGACGATGCAATCTTCGTGAAGTCCTTCACGAAGCGTCGGTAGTATCCCGTCGAGCCTAGAAATCTTCGAATTTCGCTAACTGATGCGGGCAGTTTCCAATCAGCAACTGCCTCGACTTTCTTCGGATCGACTGCGATGCCCGCGGCGGAGATGATGTGCCCAAGGAATGAGACGCTGTTTAGCCAGAATTCGTACTTGCTCATCTTTACATACAACTGATTCTCTCGAAGGATTTGGAGTACCGTCCGCAGGTGCTCTGCATGTTGCGCTCGATCCTTCGAGTAGACGAGGATGTCGTCGATGAAGACTACTACGAATTTGTCAACGAACGGACGAAACACCCGATTCATTACATCCATGAAGACGGCAGGGGCGTTTGTCAGACCGAACGGCATTACCAAGAACTCGTAGTGGCCATAACGAGTGCGGAAGGTAGACTTCGGCACGTCATCTGGCTTGACTTTGAGTTGGTGATAACCCGATCATAGATCAATCTTTGAAAACACTGTTGTACCTTGGAGCTGGTCGAACAAGTCGTCGATGCGGGGCAAAGGATATTTGTTCCGGACGGTGGCCTTATTCAATTCTCGATAGTCGATGTAGAGTCGCATCGATCCATCCTTCTTTTTCACAAATAGCACGGGCGCACCCCACGGCGAGACACTCGGACGGATGAACCCTTTGTCAAGTAATTCTTGTAGTTGTGCCTTCAGTTCTTTCAATTCTGTAGGGGCCATTATGTACGGAGCTTTCGAGATCGGCTGGGTGTTAGGGAATGTGTCGATGGTGAACTGTATCTCTCGATCGGGTGGCATGCCGGGTAGCTCGTCCGGGAACACGTCTGGGAATTCTACCACAACGTCGGTCTGACCCGCGTTTGCACCATCATGTCTCATGTCATGAACAGACGCTAAGTAGCCTTCGCATCCGGAATACAGCATCTTTTGAGCCAAAATTACCGAGATCACCATGCCGGTCGGCGATGCTTCACTACACGAATAGCAAAATTCGGGCACTCCAGTTATGCAAAAGGTGACCATTTTTCCTGTACAGTCGATGGTAGCGTTGCAAAGACCGAGCCAATTCATGCCCAGTATGATGTCGAAGTCCTTCATATCTAGAACTATCGCATCAAGCTCGATCTTTTGACCCCCAATACATATGGTTCCTCCCCCATAAGCTAAATTTGTGAGTAGTGGCACGCCCGAAGGTATACTTACGCTAAGATCGAGGTCTAACGACATTACGGGGAATTTGTGCTCGGCGACGAAGTTCGCCGATATGAAAGTATACGAAGCGCTTGAATCAAATAACACACGAGCAGATACATTATTGAAATTCAATATGCCTGTCACAACAGTGTCGAAAGCGAATGCCTCGTCTCGAGTCAGGGCGAAGACGCGCCCTTGAGCATTAGGACGTCGGGCTTGGTTGTTGGGTTGAGTGGGCTGAGGAGGTCGGGGCGCCTGTCCTTGGTTCTCTTGACGGTGTTGTTGTGGTGGTTCGTTGGGATGATTTAGTTTTCGAGCCGGGCAATCTTGAAATTGGTGCCCCCTTTGTCCACAAAAGAAACATCCTCCGTCTTGAACAGAACAGTCATTGGCATGGTGGCCGATGTTGTGACATTTGGTATAAGGAAATGGAGGGGTTCGCCCCCTGTTGCCGCCATGGTTTGGCACTTTGATGTGTAGTTGTTGCCTGCCGTATAGCTAGGACGTTTGTGATTGGAGTGGCGCACAACGTCGACAGCAACGGAAGGGTATTCGCTCTCAAGGCGGAGAGCGTAATTCAGAGCCTCGCCCATGGTCCTGTACTCCATGACCCCTGCATGTGCACCGATAGAGCATTGCAGACCCACATCGAACCGTCGCACACGGTACTCCTCTGTAGGAAGAAACGCATAAGCAAATTTAGACAACTGGTTGAATTCTGCGGCATACTGTTCCACTGTCCTGTTCCCTTGCCTCAATTGCATGAACTCATTTTCCTTCGCTTGACAAACGGCTGACAGAGGGTACTCGACTTCAAAAGCTTTGCGGAATATGGCCCAAGAGATCGGCGCTGTGTTGTTGTCACGTCGGATCACTCGCTTGTGCACGGCCCACCAGTCGTGCACGTTCAACCGTAGTTGAAGTTGTGCACAGGCTACTTGCTTTGATTCTTCAATGCCGAGGAGCTCAAACTGATCTTCCAGCTCTTCCAACCAATCGATTTCCATAGAAGGGCCTTCGGTGCCGCTGAAGGAAGTGCGGCATGCTTTCTTGAATTCTGACACTTCAAAGTTGTACTTTTTCGGTGCCGCCGGTTGACGCTCGGGCTCCTCCGTGTCGACTTCAATGGGTTGGACCGTCGGTACGCTGATGAGATAGTCGTTCCATACATTACATCCTTTTTTACAAGCAAAAACTATTACACTTTCCATCTGCTATCAAAGGAAGTCGAGTCGTCATTTATCTTCTTTTGTACTGAGTGCAGAGTCTTCAAAAGGATTCAGAAACAAGCCTTCAACGCACGGACGAGACTTCAAAAGAGTTCACGTCGTCTTGAGCTTTAAGTGGCACGCCCTTCATGGTTCGGGGTACCTGCGTGGAGAGCGAGGATCAGTACATTATACTTTGTACTGGTGCGTGGCTATTTAAGTTCCAAGCTTTATATGACTTAGTTTATGAATTTTTCTATCCATTCGAATGAATTTCAAACAAGCATATGACAAGCATAATGTGAAAATATGTTAGAACATACCCACGATGGACCGCGCCGTGCCTTATGAGACTTACCATGTTCTTTCCTGTCAATTGTTATCATTTACATACCAAGTGCAATATTACGTGTGATTGGTCACTGACATGACAAGCCATCCTGGACTATAGCTTTATTAGCCGGGGCCTTTGCAGCGCAAGTAGCGAGCCCCGCTGCAAGTCCCCGATTAACCCGTGCTATCACCCAGCATAGCTATACCGTGTTTCCTCCTAGGCCGAGTCGGTCCCGTGGCCCCGGGTTGTCGTTCGAGGAAACTCTCTCCTTGTCGACAAGTTGTCCAATGACCGAGTTAAACTTATTTAGTTATTCAGGTAGAATCCACACTTCATTTGAGTCATTCTTTTGTTAATGCATTACTACAGTTTACCGAGTGCCCGTGCCTTTGCATTTATCATATCTCCCGCAATACTACTATCGATTTAACTAAGAAGGGGTCGAGAAGAGAAGGGTCAGCCACTCACCTTGAGTTTACTTCAGGCGAGAGAACTTGTTGGTTGTGCTAGACGTCGCCTACGTGATTACCTGAAATCGCACAAGCAACCGATTAGAACACTGCATTATTCAAGAAGTTCGATAGGAAATGCGAGTTCGAAATGCAAGCCATGAAAACCATCGAAAACATTCACAAAAACGCATTCAGAAAACAAAGCCAAAACCAACGCAAGCGGCGTGAAAAGCAGAGCAACGGGAGGTCTTTCCCGACTCAGTCGCAGAGTCAATCCTTGAGGCGCAACCCGCTGAATGTGGGACTTGGTTCCGAAGAAGCCATTCCATAACGGGGAATGGATCTTAATTCAATTGTTCCTGTTCGATTGATTCGATTGATCCCGACCTATCGGTCCCGACCGAATCGATAGCGACAGTGTTCCTTTTTCGCGCACCCCATGGCCGTGCAACAAAGTTAAAAAATTGAGTTGCATCGGCTCTTCAAAAATGATAGGTGAATTGGCTAAGGTGGGAGGATTCTGACCCTTATTTCCTACTCAGTCATGCCTAATTAAAATGTACCCTTGTATGCTAAGTTAAATGATCGAGTCTATGGGCGTGGCTCGAATGAGAGAAATTGTAACGTCCCAATCCCAAAATACGTAGGACTAGGAACGTAGACATGCCAGCTGTACTCATACGAAGTATACTCCAATATATGGAAGCCTCGTATGAATACATAAGCTGTAAAATATAGTAGAACCATAACTAATCTCATCCACACAGAATAAATGAATAAAAGATATCATATAATGAGAATGAATTTGTCTTTATACAATATGTTGGGCGGAGACAAATCCACTACCAACAAAGTAAGAAAAAGTACATAGAAAATGAAATGACTTTGGCGAGCGAAGCGAAGACGATCCAAATGCAATCATCCTCGAAGAAATAGCGATGAACACGGCTAGAGCTAGAACACCTGCGAAAGACAATAGCACACACCTGGAGAGATAACTAGGTCCTCAGAGGGACGTAACAAGACACATAATATCATGCCATATAAACTGAATAAATATTGCTCAAATTGATATGTAATAGGGTACCTAACCGTACTATGGTGAATATGTAATAAAAAACAAACCTTTGATGCATGGGCCGGATCAGGAAAATCAGGAATCAGGATCGTATCTCCCACTGAAGATAACCGGCAATCAGGACCGTACCTTCCACTGAAGGTAATCGGCGATCAGGACCGTACCTCCCACTGGAGATAACCGGCAATCAGGGCAGTGCATATATGACCAATACATAAAGGAGATGTTCTTCCCACCCAATGCCTACCATGTTGTATCCACAACAGTAAACCTCTATAACCGCTAAGTCAAACTAAGCATGCAATTTCTATTAGCGGTTATTCCTATCGCACGGCTTATACACACCGGTGGCCAGCCAGTCACGCATGTCCGTGTTCTACATGTGACACACAATTTTGTGTTACAATGTGTCAAGGCCAATGAATGCAACACACAAGGTGGTCCCTTAAATCTAGGTTTAATGTGTAAGAAAAATAATACATAGCAGGGACTATAATTGAACAGCAAGTTCTAACAGGTTATGCCATGTATCACAGTTTATTTTGTATAAAGAAAATAAATTATGCATGAAATATGAGCTAAAATAATTAAACAGCAAATGGCAAGGTGTCTTGCCTGATAGTACGCCTGGTGGTGCTGCAATGATCAATATGGCACGAACTGCGACTTCGGTGTAACAACTATACAAGATGACTTCTGATTGTGGCACAGACAGTTCCATTGGGTCCAGAAGGGTCAAATTAGTTAGGGTGGACATATGGTAGTCTCGAAATGGACGAAAGAATAGGACTTGGACACAGACAGAAAAAATCAAAGAATAATGGATAAATAAATATTTATATATATACGAATTTTAGAAAATATTTATAATCCCTAAAAGCTAATTTTCACGAGTCAAAATATTTATAGGAAAAATACAAAAGAAAGTTCTTTAAAGTTAAGAGACCGTTTTCGGCAAAAACTCTAAGTTTGTAAAGATACGACTCTAGATAGAAAAATGATATATTTTATTGCCAAAATATTTATATAATACAAACTTAAAATCAAAATAATTGTTTCCTTTTAGCCAGAAAATAATATTTTCTAAAACTTTTATAAATAATAATATTTAGCAAATAGATAGTTTTCCAAGTAACAACAATAATAATCATAATAAAAATAATGAGAATAATAATAATAACTATCTTTAACAATAATAATAATGATGACAAATAATAATAATAATAATAGTAATAATGATAAAAAAATAATAGTAGTAATGATAATAACAACCAAAATAAAATCAGTAAAAATACCAAGCTCCGTTCCCATACTTTAAGTATGGAATGGAATGAGAATCAAAAAAGCAAACAAAATATAATAAATAAATAATAATAATAATAATAAAGTAACAGTTACAAAAAGTAAATAATAATAAACTAAACACCATAAATAAATAAAAAAACCAACAAACATAATAAATGCTGATGTTCTTCGTAAAGAAGGAAGATGGAGGAGAGAGAATGAGAGGGCGAATGAGGGAGCGGTGGTCCGGCGCGGCAGCGGAGAAGAGAGGAAAGGCGGTAGGCGGAGCTGAGGAGGAAAAGGAGGAGCGGACTGAGGGAGAGGCGTCGGAGGTCGGCGGCTCAAGCGGAGGGAGGAGATCGGGAAGGGGGTTGTGGGGGGATCCGGCCGGCGGAGCGGCCAGGGTTTACGGAGGCGGGGTTTTGGAGTGCGGCGGAGCCGGAGGAAGGGGCGACAAGGCGGAGAAGGAGATAGGGCGGCGCGGATAGGAAAGTTCGGCGGACGGCTAGGTCGGCAGAGAGCGGGGTTTCGGCTGTGGGACGCGGTGGCAGAGGCAAGGAGGTGGAGGCGAGGCTGGTTGCGGCGGAGGCTCGTCGGAGTTCTTCGGGTGCGGCACAGGTGAGAGTTTTCCTATTCCTTCTATTGGGTTGTTGATTGGGTTTGTAGTGGCGACTGCGGTGGCGGTGGCCCGGAGTTGGTCGAAATGGTCGACCGGAGATGGTATCGCTGGATGGGGCTGCAATTTTTTTTTTGGTGTGGTGATGGTGATTGTGGTGACGACGACGAAGATGGTGGTAAGGAGGAACGGGGTTGGTTGGAGGAGACGGCTGTAGATGAGGCGACGGTCGGGTTTGGGTGATGGTGGCGATGGTGGTTTCGGTTGTGTGCTTGGTGGTGGTTCGGGTGGCGTAAAGGAGATGGCAGGGAGTCGAGTGCTGGCCGCGGTGTGGGCTGTGAGGGACGACGAGGGGCGTGGCTTTGAACGGAAGGTGGTTGTGGCAATGCAGGGGCGGCGGTGGATGGTTTCATGAGTGTGATGGTCGTATGTTTTAGGGCAGCGCTGCTGGTAATGGTGGCTGTCGCTAGGTCTGGGAAGCGGGGCGAAGGAGGAGGTCAGGGTTGGTTAGGGTTTAGGAACTAGGGATTTGTATTGTGTCGGGGTTTTGTCCTGCGCGACACATAATAGGGTTGTGGAGGATGGGTGCCCGGTGTGTCGGACACGGGGGAGGAAGATGTAAATGTAATAAAATACTTGAAGAAAAATGATGGACACAGACACGATGCACACACGTTGTGGGGAATTTTGTGGAAGATGAATTATGGAGCAAATAACATGGAGGAGTACCTGCCTATTTATAGGATGTGGGAATTCCCATTAAGATAAGGATCAGGATTGGTTTAAATCCAAACTAGATAATTCATCTATTTATTTAAATTAAATCAATAATCCAAATTCAAATCAAAATCCAATTCCAAATATAAATCAAATTTAAATCTAATTAAATTCTTGGTTTAAAATTAATGGGATAAATCAAATTTCAAATATTTAATTATTTAAATAAATCCAAAAATCAAATCAAGATTTAAATGGCCACAATAACTTCCAAATATATTTTTCAAAATACCAATAATAATAATTTCGAAAATAATAAATATTTTTAAATATCTTTTTGAATAAATAATAATAATAATAATAAATCTTGAAAACTATACTTTTATTTAAAATAGACCAATAAATAATTACGAAATATATGTATGCAAAAATATTCTTTACATAATTATGCTTTTCTAGTATACACAATATTATTTTATATTTAATAACTTTTAGAAATGACGTAAGAACAACAAGCTTAGAAATAATAGCAAAACTAATTATTATATTATTTGAAACTATAAAAATAGAACAAAATATTTTTTTTCTAAATTATGTACGCTCGCACATATTCGCACTCGTCGAGCAAATTCAAAAAACGAACTTCCGCACACGACGTACAATACGACTACGTGACGTACAATACAAAATTTTAAATTAGTACCAAATTTAATATAAAAAAATAGTAGAAATTTAGGGGTTTTACATCCTACCCAACTTAAAAGAATTTCGTCCTCGAAATTAAGAATTCGTAGGGGGGTGAGAAGACACAAGGTGTATTGATGAGGAACAATCGATAACAAAATCATGCCGTAAGAAATTGCGATCTAGATCATAGAAAATTAATACGGTATGGTAACGGGTAATGAATGAGGGTCACGATTAATGGAACGAAAAAGATTCACTTAAATTAAGCGATTAGAGGGTCTTGATAGGGCCGAGTAGTTTGGGATGAAGATATAGCAACATCGAGTGAGAATGGTCATAGCCGATAGGAAGCCTAGAGGAAGTTCTAGTATAACGCTTTCGTCCTTCAAAAATGGTGAAGGCGAAAGCAATATAGGGTTCGAAGGAGGCGTTATCGAATATGAATACGTGATTCAAAGACGATCGAATAATTTCAAAAGAATTGTCAAGGCAGTCGTGGATGGGATTGTAAGGGCCAAGTTTAATTATGTCTCCATCCACGTAAAGTAATAGACAAAAGCGAACCAAAGTGCACTCGGTTGATCAGACCATTATGCACTGGTTCTGATTAGACAATAGGCTAGTGAGCGCTTAATAGCATATGTCATGAACAAACTCAATAAAGAATAAGCTTGCAAAAACTAGGCTACATTAGCATCATTAGTCAAAATGGTAAATATATAGGCACGAGAGATTAAGATTTAAAGAAGGTAGAATAATTCTAAGTCATATAGTCGTCCTATAGTCTTCTTGTCCAAGTCCTTGGTTGGCTAGACGGGTTAGGTCCTCTAGATTGTAGGATCTAAATAAGCTTGCTAATATACGTCACTAGGTCAAAGGGGTTGCTAGTTCATAAGCTATTCTACCCAACTTAAAGAATTAAACTAATGGTGTTTTGGGACAACTAACTAGTAGGGTCAATCTCTAGCAAGCACGAAGGAAAGATAAGAATAGGGATGGAAGGAAGCATGCAAATGCAATTGATGAGTCAAACGGTAGATAAAATCAAGGAAAGAGGTCAAGTATGTGGATGAGATCCTAGACTTCTAATCCTATACGCAGGCTTGCTTGGTACGGTAAAGTAACCAAACAATTTAGCTTGACCTGCATGGGCCACCACAAAAACATGTAATGCCCCAATCCCAAAATACGTAGGACTAGGAACGTAGACATGCCAGCTGTACTCATACGAAGTATACTCCAATATATGGAAGCCTCGTATGAATACGTAAGTTGTAAAATATAGTAGAACCATAACTAATCTCATCCACACAGAATAAATGAATAAAAGATATCATATAATGAGAATGAATTTGTCTTTATACAATATGTTGGGCGGAGACAAATCCACTACCAACAAAGTAAGGAAAAGTACATAGAAAATGAAATGACTTTGGCGAGCGAAGCGAAGACGATCCAAATACAATCATCCTCGAAGAAATAGCGATAAACACGGCTATAGCTAGAACACCTGCGAAAGACAATAGCACACACCTGGAGAGATAACCAGGTCCTCAGAGGGACGTAACAAGACACATAATATCATGCCATATAAACTGAATAAATATTGCTCAAATAGATATGTAATAGGGTACCTAACCGTACTATGGTAAATATGCAATAAAGAACAAACCTTTGACGCATGGGCCGGATCAGGAAAATCAGGAATCAGGACCGTATCTTCCACTGAAGATAACCGGCAATCAGGACCGTACCTCCCACTGAAGGTAACCGGCTATCAGGACCGTACCTCCCACTGGAGATAACCGGCAATCAGGGCAGTGCATATATGACCGATACATAAAGGAGATGTTCTTCCCACCCAATGCCTACCATGTTGTATCCACAACAGTAAACCTCTATAACCGCTAAGTCAAACTAAGCATGCAATTTCTATTAGCAGTTATTCCTATCGCACGGCTTATACGTACCGGTGGCCAGCCAGTCACGTATGTCCGTATTCTACATGTGACACACAATTTCGTGTTACAACGTGTCAAGGCCAATGAATGTAACACACAAGGTGGTCCCTTAAATCTAGGTTTAATGTGTAAGAAAAATAATACATAGCAGGGACTATAATTGAACAGCAAGTTCTAACAGGTTATGCCATATATCACAGTTTATTTTGCATAAAGAAAATAAATAATGCATGAAATATGAGCTAAAGTAATTAAACAGCAAATGGCAAGGTGTCTTGCCTGATAGTATGCTTGGTGGTGCTGCAATGATCAATGTGGCACGAACTGCGACTTCAGTATAACAACTATACAAGGTGACTTCTGATGGTGGCACGGACTGATCCATTGGGTCCAAAGGGTCAAATTAGTTAGGGTGGACATATGGTAGTCTCGAAATGGACGAAGGAATAGGACTTGGATACGGACAGGAAAAATCAAAGAATAATGGATAAATAATTATTTATATATATATACGAATTTTAGAAAATATTTATAATCCCTAAAATCTAATTTTCACGAGTCAAAATATTTATAGGAAAATACAAAAGAAAGTTCTTTAAAGTTAAGAGACCGTTTTCGGCAAAAACTCTATGTTTGTAAAGATACGACTCTAGATAGAAAAATGTATATATTTTATTGCCAAAATATTTATATAATACAAACTTAAAATCAAAATAGTTGTTTTCTTTTAGCCAGAAAATAATATTTTCCTAAAACTTTTATAAATAATAATATTTAGCAAATAGATAGTTTTGTAAGTAACAACAATAATAATCATAATAAAAATAATGAGAATAATAATAATAATAACTATCTTTAACAATAATAATAATGATGACAAATAATAATAATAACGAGAATAATAATAATAATAGTAATAATGATAATAAAAATAATAGTAGTAATGATAATAACAACCAAAATAAAATCAGTAAAAATACCAAGCTCTGTTCCCATACTTTAAGTATGGAATGGAATGAGAACCAAAAAAGCGAACAAAATATAATAAATAAATAATAATAATAATAAACTAACAGTTACAAAAATAAATAATAATAAACTAAACACCACAAATAAATAAAAAAACCAACAAACATAATAAATGCTGCTGTTCTTCGTAAAGAAGGAAGAGGGAGGAGAGAGAATGAGAGGGCGAGTGAGGGAGCGGTGGTCCGGCGCGGCAGCGGAGAAGAGAGGAAAGGCGGTAGGCGGAGCTGAGGAGGAAAAGGGGGAGCGGACTGAGGGAGAGGCGTCGGAGGTCGGCGGCTCAAGCGGAGGGAGGAGATCGGGAAGGGGGTTGTGGGGGGATCCGGCCGGCGGAGCGGCCAGGGTTTTCGGAGGCGGGGGTTTTGGAGTGCGGCGGAGCCGGAGGAAGGGGCGACAAGGCTGAGAGGGAGATAGGGCGGCACGGAGAGGAAAGTCCGGCGGACGGCTAGGTCGACGGAGAGCGGGGTTTCGGCTGAGGGACGCGGTGGCAGAGGCAAGGAGGTGGAGGCGAGGCTGGTTGCGGCGGAGGCTCGTCGAATTTTGGTGGATGCGGCGCAGGTGAGAGTTTTCCTATTCCTCCTATTGGGTTGTTGATCGGGTTTGTAGTGGCGACTGCGGTGGAGGTGGCCTGGAGTTGGTCGAAATGGTCGACCGGAGATGGTATCGCTGGATGGGGCTGCAATTTTTTTTGGTGTGGTGATGGTGATTGTGGTGACGACGACGAAGATGGTGGTAAGGAGGAACGGGGTTGGTTGGAGGAGACGACTGTAGATGAGGCGACGGTCGGGTTTGGGTGATGGTGGCGATGGTGGTGTCGGTTGTGTGCTTGGTGGTGGTTCGGGTGGCGTAGAGGAGATGGCAGGGAGTCGAGTGCTGGCCGCGGTGTGGGCTGTGAGGGACGACGAGGGGCGTGGTTTTGAACGGAAGGTGGTTGTGGCAATACAGGGGCGGCGGTGGATTGTTTCATGGGTGTGATGGTCGTATGTTTTAGGGCAGCGCTGCTGGTAACGGTGGCTGTTGCTAGGTCTGGAAAGCGGGGCGAAGGAGGAGGTCATGGTTGGTTAGGGTTTAGGAACTAGGGATTTGTATTGTGTCGGGGTTTTGTCCTGCACGACACATAATAGGGTTGTGGAGGATGGGTGTCCGGTGTTTCGGACACGGGGGAGGAAGATATAAATATACTAAAGTACTTGAAGAAAAATGATGGACACAGACACGATGCACACACGTTGTGGGGAATTTTGTGGAAGATGAATTATGGAGCAAATAACATGGAGGAGTACCTGCCTATTTATAGGATGTGGAAATTCCCATTAAGATAAGGATTGGTTTAAATCCAAACTAGATAATTCATCTATTTATTTAAATTAAATCAATAATCCAAATTCAAATCAAAATCCAATTCCAAATATAAATCAAATTTAAATCTAATTAAATTCTTGGTATAAAATTAATAGGATAAATCAAATTTTAAATATTTAATTATTTAAATAAATCCAAAAATCAAATCAAGATTTAAATGGCCACAATAACTTCCAAATATATTTTTTAAAATACCAATAAAAATAATTTTGAAAATAATAAATATTTTTAAATATCATTTTGAATAAAAAATATTAATAATAATAAATCTCGAAAATTATACTTTTATTTAAAATAGACCAATAAATAATTACGAAATATATGTATGCAAAAATATTCTTTACATAATTATGCTTTTCTAGTATACACAATATTATTTTATATTTAATAACTTTTAGAAATGACGTAAGAACAACAAGCTTATAAATAATAGCAAAACTAATTATTATATTATTTGAAACTATAAAAATAGAACAAAATATTTTTTTTTTTCTAAAATATGTACGCTCGTACATATTCGTACTCGTCGAGCAAATTCAAAAAACGAACTTTCGCAAACGACGTACAATACGACTACATGACATACAATACAAATTTTTAAATCAGTACCAAATTTAATATAAAAAATAGTAGAAATTTAGGGATTTTATAGAAATCATAGTGTGTGTCGAACATTGAGATAGAATAATTGAATTGAAACGTACATCAAATGTACGAGTCACCATAAAGCATCGCAACAACGAGTGCCTCAATGCACGAGCCATAAGAATATATGGGATAACTGTATCGAAGAGTGAATCAAGTGCACGAAGTCACATAATATTGAATGCTCTATCGAGGCATGTCGCAGTACACGAGTCGAAGGGAAAAAAACATAAGTCTAGTACATTGACAGATAAAGTCAAGGCGTGCATTAAATGTACAAATCGTATAACGATGAAGGTTAAGTCATAGAACATCGAAAGATATACTTCGTGTACGAAGTAAGTAGTTGTAGCACAAATGCCATGTAATTGTCAAATATATAGTATGCTGGCTTAAAAATGTGTGAGAAGTCTCTGCTTCTGACTGTTGCTAAATCAGAATAGAGAAGAAACTTATTTGCAATAAGTCATTTTTATGATCGT
Organism: Iris pallida; assembly: GCA_029216955.1. Classification (NCBI taxonomy): domain Eukaryota; kingdom Viridiplantae; phylum Streptophyta; class Magnoliopsida; order Asparagales; family Iridaceae; genus Iris; species Iris pallida. Next base: position 31,541,064 of record JANAVB010033017.1, read on the forward strand.
TCCTCCATATAGATTTGTTTCGGAAATAATAGATAATGCAGTAGCAGAGACCCTACCACAAAGGGAAATCACTGCAAATCCTCAAAGACAAGATGAAGAAAAGGGCAGACTTACATAAAAATGAAAGAGACTTCATGGTTAGGAAATTTAGTTTTCCTCAAATTGCAACCATACAAGAAGATTTCAGTATCTCATAGAAAAACTCAGAAATTAGCCCGTAAGTACTATGTGTAAAGGTTGTAAGGAAAAGTTGATTTTTATTCATGAAAGGTACAAATATATATAGTCTAACCGTATGCAAAATATAAGGTAGAATAAAGAGAGATATCCTAACTAAAGATACTAAAAGATAGAATATTGTTACAACAAACTAAAAGATAAGTACAAGACTAAGTCAAAGCTTTATCTTCAACATGCCCTCGCAAGATGGATGCCCGATCGGATAGGCCAATCTTGGATATCAACATTTCAAACCGAGATCGAGCCAACGGCTTCGTAAGAAAATCTGCAAGTTTGCCGCCGTTGGGACATAAGTGATACGAAGAGTACCATTGTGAACTTGTTCACAAATAAAGTGATTGGCAAGTGCTAGATGCTTCATACAAAAATGGAAACCAGATTGGCTCTAAGATGCGTGGCACCTAAGTTGTCACAATAAATGACCGGAGTACAATTGAGCTGAATACCAAGTTCGCCAAGGAGATTTCGAACACACGTAACTTCAGCAGTAGTTGTAATGCCCCGCTCCGTACGGTGCAATATGCTGAGTTGTTGACTCGAAGAGTTGCGTTGACCCGATTACGTATTGATGCGAATCGATACAAAGTGTTGAGTTGTCTCGAGGAATGCATCGAACTAAATCGATGCGAAGAGTTGCCTTGTCCGAAAGAATGCATCGAATGAATCGATGCGAAGCGCCGCGTTGCCTCGAAAGATAAGTGCGTTGAGACGGCTCGAAGATACGAAGAAATTGAATCGACCAAGGCGCAAGTCCGAATCAATGCAAGTATTGATTACGCTGAAATGTTGGAGGTCGATCTTTTGCCTTATTCAGTAAGGGGTCCGCGAAAGCAAATCGTCGTCTTGCGACGGACGGAAGCATTAACATGCTAAGGCAAATCGGACGTATAATTCAATAAGCACGAAGTGATCGAATGGCTAAGTCAGGAGAGTTGCCCGTGCAACGAAGTTATGAAATCGAGCCACAATGGCTCGACGAAACGACAAGGCACATCGACTCAAGGTGGGGGGACATTAACTCTCTTTCCTACTCCGTCATGCTTAAGTAAAATACATATCAATGAATGCTGGGTTAACCTATCAATGCCACGGGCGTGGCTCGATAGAGAGATAAACGTTGTGCGTGTCGAACACTAGATAGAACAATTGAAATGAATCGTACAGCAGACGTACGAGTCGCTATGGAACATTTGATATCGCAAGGGCGAGCGCCTCGGTGCGCAAGCCGCAAGAATATAGGATAACTGTACTCGGCGAGTGCCTTAGTACACGAACCATATTGTACCTTTGCGCACGAGTTAGAACGGCTAGAACATTGAAAGACAATAGGCGAGCGCCCTAGCGTGCAAGCCACGAACATTGAATACTAAATCATAGAACATCGAAAATATGATCGAAACGTGCCTTCGTGCACGAGATAATGAAAGATGGCTTCGTTGCGAAAGAATACAGTTGTGGCATAAATGTGGTGAAACTGTCGGATATGACATAATGCCTCGAAAGGTGTTCGGGACCTTCGGGTCGTTCGGTTGACGAGCATTAAGTTAAGGCATGATGCCATTGAAACATTGAAACGAAGTATGAAGCGTAAGAACATAGAAAGTTAACGGAAGAAATACGAGATGATAATACGGTATGGTGCCCTTTCGAAATGTTTACGGCCTTCGGGCGTTCGTTGAGGACATTCGGGCATTGTGCCAATTGAAATAGAGATAATCGAACTTGCTTGGTTGTTTTAAAGATAAGATAAATTGCATGGTCAAATGGACTTAAAGATATAAAAGCTCGTGCATGGGTATTCCCTCGAACGCGGTGCGCCAGGGCGCTGGGACCGTTCGGCCTAGGAGGGATTCGTTTTCGGTATTGTTGGTGCACTTTGTTTGCCATGAAATATAAAAGAACAGAACAATTATCGGAGGACCGAACTTTTACTTCACGTTACAAACTCGCTTGTACAAAGAAAGCCTAGGGACGAAAACCTAGGTACAGCAATCTAAGTACAATTATTTATTTTAGATTCTGGGGGGTGACGATAGAGGCTCGGAAAAGCGACGGCAGCTCTGCCTTACTCCTTGGACGATCGGTATGTAGCCTTGGCTCCAGAAGATTGCTTGGCGTTGGAAGAAATGCTCTCTTTTCTCTCTCTGCTTCTCCTCTCCAAGTATTCTGGTGCTCTCTCTCTATATGTGTACTCTTCTCTGAATCTCTCTGCCTGTATGTTTCCTCTCTCCTTTTTTTCGCAGGGGAATGGCACCCTGCTATTTATAGGAATGAGATATGATCATTAGGGTTGCAAATGATTGCTTCTTGGAGATGGCGGCGGCCTGTGGATTGGTCAATCTAGGCCATTCGTCTTGATTATGATGAATCGAAACCATTGAGTGTAGATTACACCAAATCTCATCAGCAATTAATGCTAATTGGAATAAATCTTCCTCATAATGATCTTCTGATGTCTGCGAATAAATTTGATTTATTCTTCTGTCACGTGTCCCAGATTATTGGGATTTGACCCAATCTTTGATTGCAATAAATCTGGGAGATTGATCGACTTAGGACACGTGTCCTAGGAGCCACTGGGGGATCTGAACCGCATGAAGTTTAAGCCGTATATGGTTTTGGGCCACATGTCAGGGCTGCCTGGGTAGTGGACCTCCCTCGAACCTTTGGACCGTATGGAGGTGATCATTGCGAGCCATATAGGGATACATACGCCCGAACCGCATGGAAATTGTCCGTTTGAGCCGTATGGAAAGGCCTCCGTTTGAGCCGCATGAGACTGTTTCGACCTCAGCCGCATAGGACAGCTTCATTCTGAACCGCATGGGAAGTCTTCGCTCGAGCCGCATACGAACGCCCACGTGGCAAGGCCACGTGGCATTTTTATAGATCTCGGGAGATTGTGTCAGAGATCTCTTTCTCTTCCCTAGAGGTCTGTCATTATGACAGAGTCATAATTACCTCTCTTGTGTCAGGGCTGTCACTTTTTTCAGAGTTGTCAGCCGTCAAAGTAATTAATGCAGCATAGGGTGGAGGGGAACACTGTTATGCTACGTGTCTTCTGAGCCGCATGGGATGTCTTAGGCCGCATAGTCCCTTATGCCGTATGACTTTCTGAGCCGCATGGGCTTTATGAGCCGCATGGGGTTTCCTAGCCGCATGGATCATTTTCCTTGCTTCTACACGACCCCCTTCAAAGTTTTCAATTTGCAAAATTGAAATACTTTAAATAAGAAGCATGGCCGTGTGGAAGCTCTTCTAGCCGCATAGATGTCTTGGCCGCATGAAAGTTTCAGTCGTATGAACTTTTGAGCCGCAGAGTTGTTTCAGCCGCATGGATGGCTTAGTCGCAGAGACTTTTAAACCGCAGGGATATCTCAGCCGCATAGTTCTTTGCCACGTCATTATGTCATGCATGCAAACCTTTTTGGGGCAGGATCCCAAGAGTTTCTGATCTTTAATTAGCTAGTCTGTATCGATAGCCGAAGAGTCGACTACTTTGTACGAGGCGTCGGTCTTGGTCTTCCTTTCTCTATAAATAGAAGGGTATTTGGAGGGATTTCTCTCTTAGACTCTTCTTGATTAAGATTTCTGTCTTGCTTTCTTCTTCTGACAGACAGACAACGATGGCACCTAGGGCTTCTAAGGCAGTGAAGAAGGCTGTGGCGAAGAGTAGGAAGTCGGCTTCGTCTTCAACTGCTGTACCCCCCGTTCGTCTTGACGTTCATATTGTCATCGAAGGTAAGGACTGTATGGAAGATTGGGTGCTTTGAAACCCTAACAGATGCTGCTCTGCTGCATTGCTTCATGCATAATCGTTTGATGCGAGCTTTTTAAATTACATGGTCCGCATACACGTCCCATGAGCCATATGGAATATATTTCATGTCCGAGCTGCATAAAAGTTGGCTTAAACGGGCCTCATGAACACTTCTGAATATCATTCATCATCACTTTTTTTCCATTTTTTGGTTCTTGTAGTGTCTCCATCGAATGCTGAGATTGCAGTGGTAGAGGCGCCGCTACTCCCTGGCATCAATCAGGGGCCTCCCTCTGTTAAGGAGGAGGCGATGAAAGAAGAATCGGCGTCTGAGAGGGACGATATCCTCCCTACTATCGAGACTGCTGAGGGTGGCAGCGCTGGGAATTCTGATTCTCATATTCTGGACGAGGATCTTCCTCAACTGCATCCTTCATATGTAAGGTGGTTGAAGGAGTTGTATACGTATTTCTGCAACTAGGGTTTTAAGGTTTCTCGTAAATGTCTATCTGTAGTCTTTGCTTTGTTTTGCCTTTCTTCTTGTCTGCATGAAGAACTTTCCTGTAACCGTGCGGATGTAATCGATTTCTGAATGAATGGAATATATTTGCTTCACTCTTTTGCTGTATGATAATTATTTTACTGGGACATTTTGCATGGACCCATTGCCCCTAACATACCCTGGTTTTGGATACGGGCAACAAGTTAAATGGAACGAACATACTTACTCAGAGGTACTAAGGATATGGTGAGTATGAGAGTTTCTTTGACGGGGCCTTCCTGCTCAGAGGTAATGAGGATATGGCAGGAGTGAACTCGACGGAGGATATTGGTGGTCAACATAGGACATTCGTGGTCAACAGAGGACATTTGTGGTCAACAGAGGACATTTGTGGTCAACAGAGGACATTTGTTGACCCATTACCCTTGGCGTACTCCGGTTGTGGGTACAGATAATAGGTCGAAAGGGGATCATCATACTTACTCAGAGATAATGAGGACATGGCAAGTATGAAGGTTTCTTCGACGGAGCCTTCCTATTCAGAGGTAATGAGGACATGACAGGAGTGGGCTCAATGAAGGAGGTCACATAGAACGACTCAGAGGTAATGAGGACATGGAAGTTCTATGTAAGGGGTGATTTATTTTTGGCGGAAGTGGAACGACTCAGAGGTAATGAGGACATTACCGTTTTGGAAATTTGTGGATCGATTACCCTTTTTGTGCACTGGGAGTGCGGGTATTAGATCATGGGGGAGGATCTCCTTCAAGAAGAAAGTTCAGAGGCATGATCATATATGACTTGCTACCTGAAAGAGTGACCGAGATGTGAGTTCAGAGGTACCAGCGGGTACATGACTCGAGAATTTGGGGAATAGTGAGCGTGAATTCAGCGGTACCAGCGGGTATATGACTCAAAAATCTGGAAAACTATGAGGGTGAGTTCAGTGGTACCAGCGGGTACATGACTCAAAAATCTGGAAAACTATGAGGGTGAGTTCAGTGGTACCAGCGGGTACGTGACTCAATAATCTGGAGAATGTTGTTTAGACATAATATTTCTCCAGGAACTTGCCGTTGACGGGCAACATGAGCAAGTCTCCGTTTTGCTTAGCGAGGCGGTAAGCACCGTTGGAGAACACGGCCTCGATGACAAATGGACCTTCCCATTTTGGCTGGAACTTGCCGGCGGTCTTGTGAGTCATGACCATTGGCCTCCGGATTGCCAGAACAAGATCGCCCACTTGGAATGTTCTGATTTTGACCTTCTTGTTGAAGGCTCCTGAGATGCGCGCTTGGTATAGCTCGATCCTTTGCTGAGCTAGGAGGCGCTTTTCATCTAAGGCCTCCAACTCTTATAGTCGACATCGGTAGTTGTCATCCGTTGTCAATTGATAAGTGAGGGTGACACGGAGTGAGGGTATTTGAGTCTCTAATGGGAGAACTGCCTCACTCCCGTATACTAGAGAGAATGGTGTGTTCCCGGTAGCTGTTCATACTGTAGTACGGTACGCCCATAAACACTCGCTGAGCTTCTCGTTCCGGTCGCGTTTGTTGGAGGAGACAAACTTCTTGAGGAGTTTGATGATTGTTTTATTGAATGCCTCTGCCAACCCGTTCGTCGCTGGGTTGTACGGTGTCGAAGCAACATTCTGAATACGGTTCTTATCGCAAAACCGATAGAAAGCGTGACTCGCAAACTGTGGACCATTATCATGAATGATCCTTCGGGGCAGTCCAAAGCGGTAGATGATGTGATGCTTAAGGAAGCTGATCACGTTTGAAGTCTTGACTTCTACGAGTGGGACAGCTTTCGCCCATTTGGAGAAGTAATCAGTGATCGCGAGTATGAAGCGATGTCATCTGGAGGAAGGTGGGGTGATTGGACCAATGATATCCATTCCCCATGCTTCGAATGGCCAGGACGCCACCGTCGTATATAGAAATTCGGATGGCTGGTGAATGAAGTCTGCATGGACTTGGCAGGTTTTGTATTTTCTTGCATAGTCTATCGCATCTGCCACCATTGTGGGCCAGTAGTAGTCCATTCGGCGGAGGCGGTCTTGCAATTTAGGGCCAGGCTGATGGGCCCCGCAGACACCGTCATGAGCCTCTCGTACGGCTTTTTTAGCTTCTGCGTTTGACAGACACCGAAGCAGTAATCCGTCATAGGAGCGACGATACAGCATTTTCGTCTCTGTATCATAGAAGAATCTGAGAGAACGCCGTCTGATGGAATTGGCTTCTTTTGGGTTCTCGGGCAGGATGTCGTAGACGACGAAGTCGATGAATGGTTGTCTCCAGTCTGGGGCATCATCGATCGTCTGGGCGGAATAACTCGCCACGAATTGCACATTGTTCTTGGGATAGACCAGTTCGTGTCCTATCATATCCACTGATTGGCGATCATAGTTCAGAACTGCTAGGGAAGCAGCAAGACCAACTAGGGCATCAGCTTCGATATTTCGGAGTCTAGGGACATATTCGAGGAAGAACCCCTCGAACGACGAGATGATGTCAATCGCTATTTGGTGATAATGGATCATGTCTTCGTGGCAGACCTCGTATGAGCCCCGGATCTGATTGACGATTAGTTGGGAATCACCGTATGCTTCAAGGTATTCTACCCCCAGCTCTCTTGCAAGTTGGAGGCCAATGACCAGAGCATTGTACTCGGCCACATTATTAGAGCAGGGTTCTGTGAGAAAATAAGCGCGGTTAATCACCAATCCGGAAGGGGAGACCAGCACTACCCCAACTCCGACGACTATATTGCCTTTAGGTCCGGTCCTCGAAGCACCGTCGAAGAACATTCGCCATATATCATCGTGAGAGGTTGCATGCGAGTCGGCGACCTCATCTGGGATCTCTTCATATATTCTGGAGGACTCCGAGCCTGGGTGGGCTACTAAGAAGTCTGCCAGGACTTGACCTTTGACTGTCTTTTATGGGACGAAGATCATATGATAAGGGGACAGCAATATTGCCCATGTAGCGAGGCGAGAGCAGAGTGCCCCTGGTTTAGTCATGAGGACCCTGAGAGGGTTGACTCGTGAGATCACATGTATCGTTTGTCCGGTGACATAGTGTCGCATTTTCTGAATGGCTTGCTCATGGCCTGCGTCGTTGTTTTGTGCCAGCAGAGCCTCGAGGGAGTGTTCCATTGCTCGTACATAGAGCAGGAATAGTTTTCCAGAAACCGGAGCCACCAGGACTGGAGGGTTCGACAAATATTCTTTGATGCTGTCGAAGGCGCGCTGGCATTCTTCATCCCATACGAATGAGACGCCTTTCTTCATGAGATGGGTGAATGGTCGACATCTCCCGGAGAGGTTGGAAATAAACCTTTTGATGTAAGCTAGCCTCCCTTGAAGGCCTCTGAGTTCGCAGAGATTTCTCGGGGGATCCATCTCCATGATTGCTTTCGTCTTCTCAGGGTCTACATGGATACTCTGTGCAGTGATGATGAAGCCCAAGAACTTTCTGCTAGATACGCCAAGAAAGGACTTCGTAGGGTTCATTTTCAAATTGTGCGCTCGTATTAGGTCGAATACCGTCCTTAGATCCTGCAGATGGTCTCCCTTGCAGCGACTCTTAACAGCTATATCGTCAATATAGCACTCCACTATTTTGCGTAAGTGGTCTCTGAAGATGACGCTCATGGCTCTTTGATATGTGGCACCGGAATTCTTTAAACTGAAAGGCATGACTGTGTAGCACTACGTGCCAATTGGTGTTCGGAATGATGTATGCTTTTCGTCGTCAGAAGACATTTTGATTTGGTTGTACCCCGAGAAGCCATCCATGAATGACATACATTCGAAGCCGCAGGTATTGTCGATCATGATGTCTGTGATAGGAAGGGGAAATTTATCTTTGGGGCACGCCTCGTTCAGATTGCGGAAGTCGATGCAGATTCGAATCTTCCCATTCTTCTTGCGGACGGGCACTATATTGGCGACCCAATCGGGATGTTGCTCCTCACGAATAAAGCCGCTGGCTGTCAGTTTGTTGACTTCGGCTTCGATCGCGTCCATGATGCCTGGGCGGAAGCGTCACTGTTGTTGCTTGACTGGCTTCGCATCCGACCGAATGTTGAGTTTGTAAAGGGCAATGTCGGGATTTAACGCTAGCATGTCTTTATAGCTCCAGGCGAACACATTAATGTATTCTCTGACAAGTTCTAGCAGCGACTCCTGCTCTTCGTCTGCTAGGCTTTTACTGACAAAAATTGGTTTTAGAGAAGATTCGCTGTCGAGGTCAACCTGTATGACTTCATCTTCAGTAGGAGGTTCTCTCAGTTCGAACCATTTTTCCCATTGTGCATCCAATTGCTGGGCCCACGGCTCTAGCTCGAGGATCTCGGGGATGTCTTCGTCTTCTTCGTAAGCGTCGACGAATGCCATGTTGACTGACAGGACTTGTCTGAACACGTCTCCGATGCTGGTATCCGAGTCAGAAGTTGGAGACCCGGTTGAATGTGACTGCCAGTCGCATTCTTCATCTGAACTCTCAGGGGTCGTAGTAGGCGTTACATACCCTAACCCGCATCGAGTTTTGATATAGTAGTCCCGTGGTTTGCCTGCCGGGACTGGCAGCTTCAAAGGTAATCGTCGCCCAGTGCCGTAGTTCAAACCTGGCGTCGTCTCCAGATCATACCCCTATTTCTGCATGAGATATTTAGATTGGGGGCTATAAAGATACAGAGGCAGTCTTCCGACATCTGACCCGAGGTCGTCTTCCTCTATGGTGAAGGGATGCGGATCGTCCTTCCGGCCGAAGATGATTGGATGGTGCCCTCCCTCGATTATTCGGTAAGCGTCTTCTACTGGAGTAAGCTAGATTGCGGTGTACACATTTGTCACCTGTATGTGTAGGTGAGTGCCTATACCGTATTCCATAGCATACATTGTACATAGCTTATTGAGCTCGGTGTAGTTCAAAGATAACCCTTTATTGATGAAGTAAGGTATCTTTTCTAGGGGGATTACATCATCAGTGGAGGGAACATCAATGTGGGCAGCCACATACTTGGCTAGCTCCGGTTCCTCTTCGGCTGCCTCCTGTGTAAATGAAGACTGAGAGGACGCCCTAGGCAGCTTGATTGTCAGAGGTTCAGCTGATGGAGTAGAGCGTGGAGTTGTTGGCAGACTAGCGACCCCCAGTTTGGCACTTGATGTGGAGCGAGGAGTGGCTGGTTCGCTAGAAGTGTCAGACCTTGCATCGGGGTGCCGACCCTTCTTGGAAAGGCGTATCGTCAGTGGCCTATTGGAGGGATTGAGCTTCTCCGTTTGGGGTTGACCGACTCTCGGCAGTCTGATTGTTAGTGGCCCCGTTATGGGTCTCGACACTTGGCCGGACCTTGGCAGCCGGATTATCATCTGCTCCTCCTACGCCGAGAGGCTGATCGCGTCCTTGCACAGAGTGGCAGTAAGGGGTGCGGACCTGCCCGATTTACGAGCTTGGAGGTGGATCGTCAGAGGTTCTTCTGATCCTGTAGCTGTCTCGGTACGAGCTTGCACATTTCCTTCATCAAGGTACCTTTTTGACTTTTCGTATAGGCAGGAGTGAGTGGTAGGATTTGACCCCTTTGAAGGGATCGATATCAGCAAATTCTGTCCTCACGAAGCCGTATTTGTCGACATATTTGAAGCACTGGTGTAGCGTGGAAGGCACGATCATGTAATCGTGTATCCATGGGTGCCCCAAGAGGATGTTGTAAGAAGTGTCTGCATCTATGACGTAGCAGGTGACTTCGAATTGGAGATCGCCAATCTGACACTTCAGGCGAATTTTTCCGATTGGGTAGCTCCTGCCCGAATTGAAACCGCTGATGGCGGTGCTTGTGGGTGTCAGGCGATGCATTGGGATGCGGAGATGATGTAGCAGACTCTTTGGGATGATGCTTATGGAAGAGCCAGGATCTATGTGCATCCGATCCACCTTCACGTCGCCGATGTATCCCGTGTATATAGCGGGCGATCATGTAGGTTGGTTTTGATGAGCATGTCCTGCGGAGTGAAGACAATGTTGGGCATTGCTTCCGTACAGGCGCTGTCTTGGAGATCTGTAGGCGGGTTTTCTCTCGTGAGGTTGACCTGAGCCAGGTATGCGTCGACATTCTGGAGTACATCGCTCAAAGCTGTACGAACATCCTTGGAGAGTCTCAGCAGCTCGTATAATGATAACTTGGCCGGTGTGTTGGCCAACTGCGCTAATATGTCGAAGTTGTAGGGTTTTTCGAGCCCCTGTGATGCCTCTTTTCGGAGGGATTTATCAAAACGAGTCTCTCTCGGCCTAGGCTTATCGGTTGTCGAAGGCTGAGCCGGTCCCGGAGCATCAGTTGTAGTGGGTTGATGATTTTCAGCTGGGTTGTCAACCACAGGTTGGGATTGTGCTCCAGACCGTATGACGACGGCTGTAGCTTCTTCGATCTGCCGAGATCGTACAGCAGGATTTGACTTTTCCACTCTTTTTCTTACAGGTAGAAGATGATATGGGCCGAGTCACTTCTGATACCAAATCTGGATGGATCCACATGACCTCCCCTCGTGATGTGGTGAGGGGCACTAGACCAGCAGCCTGATCTCGGGGAGGTAGAAGATTAGCAATCTCCATTGTCGCCAGAGGGATGGAGACCACCCCGTCTTGAGTTTCCGTGGGAAGAAAGTTGCCAAATTGTACCGACACCATGCTGCCACCGTTACCTCTTCAAAATCGATGGCCAAAGCGTTCGAATCGATGAGGTTTTGGATGTACCATTTCAGCTGGTAGCAGTCGTGTGTAACATGGTGGACGTAGCGATGATAATGGCAGTACTTTGGATTCTCCATCTCTGTCGGCCGCGGTTCTCGTCTTGGTGGAGGAAGCTGAATTCTGTCCCCTTGTATGAGCATGTCCAAGATGGGCTTGACGTGACCGTCTTCGAAGGAGTACGTGATATGCGGCCATTGTTTGTCTGCTGGCTTTGGCTCAGGTTTTTGTGCCGTGTCGGCCATCATAGCCTGCTTGCCCCTGCTGTCTCGATTGCTGGAGGAATTACCCCCATTATCGTTGTTGGTGTTAGGACGTTTGCCTTTGTTCTCTCCGTCCGAGATGTGCAACCCCAATTGGCGAGCCTTCTTCAATCGTTCTTTCGCGCTTGTGGTGCTGATGATGAACGTCTTCCAATCCTTGAATTGACTTTCGCCCATCCAGAGACTGATCATTGGAAGTAGTCTCTTTTGGCAAATTTCAATCAAGGAGGAATCCGAATTTCCGGAGGGCAGCTTCATGGCGGTTTGGCGGAACCGCTCAATGTAGTTCCTTGTCAGCTCCTTCTTCCCTTGGACGACATCCATGAGGGTGGACATGGTGACGTTCTGTCCTACTTCGTAGAATATCTCCAAGAACAGGCGCTTGAAGCCGGCGAAGGAGTGGATGCAGTTGTCCGGCAGATTACGAAACCAGTCGAAAGCGACTCCTTCCAATACCCCGACGAATAATCGGGTAAGAATAGCATCATCATGGGGCAGATGGTCGGTGGTGACCTCGAAGTAAGTGATGTACCGACTCTCTGAGGTCTTGCCATCATAGGAATTGATGTTGAACGGCTTATATCTTGGTAGGAAGGGAACATCTCTCCATGCAGCCGGGTATGGTTGCCGTATTCTGAGGTCTTGAGAGTTTTCTCGGGCGTGAAACATGGCTCGGAGCTCCTGGACCTCTCTTCTTGCTTCCCTGGCATCATCTGCAGCGGTGGGAGCCGTTATTTCGGGAGAATTGTTGCACGGGTTCGGTGCCGCTGAGTTCGAGTCCGCATTGACCGCGGGACCCGTGCTTGTTTGGCCAGGTGTTCCTCCTTGCAGAGTTAGAAGAGCCACCTTGATTTCATCTACGGACTTGACCAAGGCCTGTAGTATGGCCTCCAGAGTGTCGATGCGCTGGCGATCACTGGAACCACTTTGATTGCTGTCCGTCATGAACACCGTCCTTATATGATGAGAAACGAAAGGGAAGGTGGAGGACGTATCCTCCGAGTCATACCCATGTATCATCGGGATATGTAGGAATATTCTCTTCTGGTTCGGACTCGGAGGGAATAGTACCCTCGGCTTCAGAGCTTGCTTCATCTTGAGAGTCGTGGACGTCCTCGGGGACGCCGGCCTCAGTTGTATCTGATGGGAGAGTTGTTTCCTCGGGCTCGTCCCCTTGGAACATCGGATTGTCGTAGATGTTCGGAGGAGTGCTACCCCCAGTTCCAGTGACCCCCAGTGATGTGGATGATGAATCTCCCATTGTGGCAGATTTTGTCTTTGAACGGGTGCCTTGGAAAACTCCAGTAGTTGACAACCGTTTAGACGACAGTTTCTTAGCTGTAGTGGTTGATATCTTTGGGCTGGAGATGCTTATCTTTCTCCCTCTCCCCTCGACGGGGATTTTCTGAGTGGAATTGCAGGAGACAACATGAGGTGCCTTATCCCCGGAGCTTGGATGTTGTAGTCTTTGGAAGACGGATGACTGGTCTTCTTTCACTGTCGCGTTGTTGCAACAGCAGTTGACGATGATCTGGGTGCAGTGACGTCCATGTGAGGACTCTTTGCACACTGAGGCCCCTTCTCTTTCCTTGCGTTTGTGGAGGATGGCCTCACGCAAGTCAGATGGGTCTGGATCAACCATATTTGTTCCCTGGATTTCGAGAGACTTTTGGGAACCTCTCTGTCCGTTTGCCGTCGGGAGCTGGACTCGAGTTATTCTGTATAACTTCCCGTCAGAGGCCCGCATAATAGTATACGGGACACTCGGATGGTCAGAGGTCGGGTCAACGGACCGAGCTTGCCAAGCTCGTGCTGCCTTAGACTTCTTCACTCTAGTGCGTAAGGGCACATAGTAGGAAGAGTCTAAGTGGTGCTGGAGAGAATCAGACATGTCTTCTTGGGAGCACAGGAGATCAGGACCATAGGAGAGGCGGTCGAAGATAGAGCCACGTGGAGTAGGCGTCATACGGCTGGAATCAGCAGCCCTCATGCAGCTGGGAGTCGTAGCCGTATGGGTTTTCTCCATGCGACTGGAAACCCTGACCGTATGAGTATTCTCCATGCGGTTGGAAATCCCAACCGCATGAGTATCATCCATGCAACTGGAAATCCTGGCCGCATGAGTGTTATGCATCTGGATAGCGATTTCAGCCGCATAGTCATCATTCATGCGGCTGGCCAGCTTGGCCGCATGAGTCTTCGCTTTGCGGATTGTCCCCTTGTTCGGTTTCTTTCTGGAGCCCATAGAGTCGTTCTTTGCCCCTGCAAGTCCAGCATCGTAGTGCTTTCCTCTGCCGGACTTGGGGACAGCAGAGTTTTCTATGGCTTGAAGTGGGGTCGCGCGAGAGTCGCCTTCACCGTCTTGGGTAGCATCGAGGACTTGGGGAGGAGCAAATGATTTTGGCCTCCACTCTTTGCGAGCCTTCGTTGTGCGGGTGTGCTTCTGGACCGGGCCAGCGCTTCCTTCGGAGAGCATTTCTTCGAACGCTTGTTGGTCGAAGCGGACGACCATCTTCTGTTGTGTGGAGCCAAGTTTGGCTGCATCCGATTGCGTCACCAACTCCTTGGCGGTGGAGAAGTTTGTCCCCAGCAGAGTCGCCATCGTATTTGCCATGAAATATAAAAGAACAGAACAATTATCGGAGGATCGGACTTTTACTTCACGTTACAAACTCGCTTGTACAAAGAAAGCCTAGGGACAAAAACCTAGGTACAGCAATCTAAGTACAATTGTTTATAGACCTGTCAAGTGGGCCGGGCCGGGCCGGTCCGGCACGAAAATTGGGTGGGCCGGGCCTCTTGGGCCCATGAATTGTAGTGGGCCCATGAAAATCTCGGCCCAGCCCGGCACGTGACCCATGGCACAATGGGCTTCGGGTCGGGCCGGGCCGGGCCGGGCTGGGCCGTGCCGGGCTTGATTGGCACGTAAAATTTGGACATTCAATTTTGTTTTTCTTCTCAAAATTTTTTCATATTAATTATAATTATTTTTTAAACACAAAAGATTGAACATCCAACATGTTTTCATATATTCTTTTCAACACTCACATATATTTACGTAGATTAACATACCATAATAACATGATTAAGTTTTCTAAATATTAATAACAACCATTTTTTGATATAGAAACTACTTAGATTCTTATTTATTTGGGTGGGCCGTGCCGGGCCGGGCTTCGGGCCGTGCCGTGCCGTGCTTGGGCTTCGGGCCGGGCCGGGCCCGGCCTATGTTATGGGCCGATATATGTGGCCCGGCACGACCCAATATATGGGGCTGGCCCGGCCCGGGCCCTTGATTAATCGGGCCGGGCCGGCACATGTGCCAAATTTTTGGGCCGGGCTGGGCCGGCCAGGCCCAATTGACATGTCTAATTGTTTATTTTAGATTCTGGGGGGTGACGATAGAGGCTCGGGAAAGCGACGGCAGCTCTGCCTTACTCCTTGGACGATCGGTATGCAGCCTTGGCTCCAGAAGATTGCTTGGCGTTGGAAGAAATGCTCTCTTTTCTCTCTCTGCTTCTCCTCTCCAAGTATTCTGGTGCTCTCTCTCTATATGTGTACTCTTCTCTGTATCTCTTTGCCTGTATGTCTCCTCTCTCCTTTTTTTCGCAGGGGAATGGCACCCTGCTATTCATAGGAATGAGATGTGATCATTAGGGTTGCAAATGACTGCTTCTTGGAGATGGCGGCGGCCTGTGGATTGGCCAATCTAGGCCATTCGTCTTGATTATGATGAATCTGGACCATTGAGTGTAGATTATACCAAATCTCATCAGCAATTAATGCTGATTGGAATAAATCTTCCTCATAATGATCTTTTGATATCTGTGAATAAATTTGATTTATTCTCCTGCCATGTGTCCCAGATTATTGGGATTTGACCCAATCTTTGATTGCAATAAATCTGGGAGATTGATCGGCTTAGGACACGTGTCCTAGGAGCCACTGTGGGGATCTGAACCGCATAAAGTTTGAGCCGCACAAGATTTGGGCCGCATATAGTTTTGGGCCACGTGTCAGGGCTGCCTGGGTAGTGGACCTCCCTCGAACCTTTGGACCGTATGGAGGTGATCATTGTGAGCCTCATAGGGATACATCCGCCTGAGCCGCATGGAAATGGTCCGCTTGAGCCGCATGGGAAGGCCTCCGTTTGTGCCGCATGAGACTGTTTCGGCCTGAACCGCCTAGGACAGCTTCATTCTGAACAGCATGGGAAGTCTTCGCTCGAGCCGCATACGAACGCCCACGTGGCAAGGCCACGTGGCATTTTTATGGATATCGGGGGATTGTGTCAGAGATCTCTTTCTCTTCCCTAGAGGTCTGTCATTATGACCGAGTCATAATTACCTCTCTTGTGTCAGGGCTGTCACTTTTTCCAGAGTTGTCAGCCGTCAAAGTAATTAATACAGCATAGGGTGGAGGGGAACACTGTTACGCTACGTGTCTTCTGAGCCGCATGGGATGTCTTAGGCCGCATAGTCCCTTATATCGCATGACTTTCTGTGCCGCATGGGCTTTATGAGCCGCATGGGGTTTTCTAGCCGCATGGATCATTTTCCATGCTTCTACACACTTCATTTAGATGGGTAGCGACCATCTGGTGAATGTGATAAGCCACTTGCTGCGATTATTTCGATGGCCTCTGATGTTGGTTAGCAACCGCACAGAGTTAACATCGTCTTATGTTTCGATTCGATAAATATAAGTCCATTATAGTCCGAAAAGCTAGTGACCTTCATATAGTTAAGGGCGACGTGTTTGGAAGTGCAAGGTATACGTATATCCTGCATGGATGGATCCGAATAGAGGGCACTTATAACATGACAGGGAAAACGGATAGGCGTATTCACCTTGCGTCGGTGCAAGGGCGAGTGCGTCCATATTGCTAAGTTGTGCCATGAATCAAACACGAGATTGCTTGCTTGTTTACTTATGCGAAATGAATAACATGCTTGCCATGCTTTACAGTCTTCGAATATACCATGAACTCATCCTAAGGAGAACATAGAAAGAGAACTAAATTGTATGTTTGCATGAATCAATACAATACTAAATGTCGGTTTGTTAAGTGGGTTTTTGATCAGTACAACGAGGACAAAAGTACTAATCCCCCACTAGTTTGCTACCAGGTTCAGGGATTGGTCTGCTCGCGGCGGAGCTTCGTTTGAACGCGTTGAGGCTTGGAATGCCGAAGCGTATTGAAGCGCTCGATCGCATTGATGCTCGGACTCGCGACAGGATTGATGCGGCCGAGATATAGAAGGCATGATGTATGGAACGGTGAAATCCTTTGTGGGCAAGAGAGAACCTGAGTGTTGTAGCCAATCTGGCAAATTCCGTTGGGCTATCGAAAGCCTTTGTAATATCGATTTCGAATATCAGTAAAGAGAACCATTTCATATACTCTGTTTTCCTTTCGTTGTTAATGTTCAACTCAAAGATAACCATTTGAGAACATGTCATCTTGCCTTGCACGAGCGCAACTCCAGGCTCGTGCAGCATCACGCCCCATGCGAGGACGATGATTCGGGTGATTCTGGGTCGGGGCGTGACAAATTGGTATCAGAGCTCTAGGCTCAATTTCCTCTGGACGCTTGCTTCATTTTAGTTCTAAAAGTTGTCCACCACCAATCGAAATCACTCTTGACTCTACTCGATGCCGCACTGGATGTTCCATACAATAAGTCTAATACAAATCATGAAATTTTGCCGTGTGTTGTTTGGAAATTTCATGGTGTTTGTTGGAAAAGTCGTGAAGAGTTGTTGCTGTAAGTGCAACAAGTTGCGAGATATGAGTTCAAGGATATGTTGCTGCGGATGCAACATATCGTGAATAGTAATTGAGATATTCGTTGTTTGCAACGAACGATACAAAAAATGTTGGTTGCATCGATACAATGAAAGTCGTGGATTGTTGCTGCAGCAATTGCCACGCGTTGATTGTAAATGATGCGTTGAAAAGAAAAGGAAAGTTGATATTGAATGTGTCGAACAGATTCACATATCGATTTTGAATGTGCGTTGCGATGAAAAGCGATAAGTCAATATCGAATGTGTTGAACGGATTTGAGCAGTGACTTTGAATGTCAGAAACAAAATGTTACACGAGGTGCAACAGATGTCGAAAATAAATCGATGCACGAGGTGCAGTAAATATCGAAAATAAATCATTGCACGATGTGCAACGCATGTCGAAAGTAAAATGTTGCACGTGGTGCAACGCATATCAAAGTGTAATCGCTGTAAGAAGTACGACGGACTTTGAGAATGAATTATTGTACAAGGTGCAACGAAAGAAAATAAAAGTTATAAATGTGAGAAACGAAATTGGTTCGGTTGCGCACCGAGTTTGTGTTGGCAAATGAAAACATTCGCCGAGTTGTTTCGAATTTTGATTAATCAGAGTTACGGTTGTGATCAACCACGATCACTGCAGAAATCGTGAGTCGGAAGAGATCGTTAGTTCGTAAAGAGTACGTTGCGACGGAAGTAACTTAATTTCTGGGTGGTATATGGCATACCACCGATGCAATGAATGGCTCGATTCCGAGTGGTATATGTAATACCATTTGTGCGATGAATTGCATCGACGTATTGTGAGAATTGCGGAAGGTTTGTCCGCAACGAACGGGATAGCACCGACACTCGATTGAGAATTTGTACGACGGCATATTGATGAAAGTGTTCTTCGATAATCGGTTAGAACGGTAAGGCGGGACTTGTAACATTGAATGATACGTCGATTGAAAATTATGTGTTGGTCGAATGACTGGAATTGTTAAAACGATTATGCCTTGAGGCAACCATCAGATCGACGGGATAGGAAACTCGGAACGTTGAAATCGAACCGCACGACTTTGCGAGCTCGATTAAAATGTTAGACGATACAAATTATAGTCGAATCGCACGACTTGCGATCTCAATTGAAATGTTGGCTAGGCGAATCGAATCGCACGACTTGCGATTTCGATATAAATGTTGGGCGATGCAAATTTTTAATCGAATCGCACGATGTGCGACTTCGGTGAAGAGTTGGTTGACATGAGTAATCGTGCCTAAGAAATAGTTGGTTACGTTACGGCAAAACTCATTTGAGTACGACTGAAAACACGCAAAACTTAGAGGACGAGATCGTATGACTTGAGGGTTTGATGTTGGATAATCGGTAACTCAGTTACGCGATCGAAGTATAGCGGTATGCGGCAAACCGGAGAACGAGTCAATACGTATGGAAAAGTTCGTTGCGAACTTGGATGTATGCGATGCGAGTTAAGTTGACGTTGAAACGGATTCAAAGTTGACCCTAACGTTATCGAAATGGATACGGCGTATCGAGATTGATACGTAAGGAAACGTAAGCGATGTGAGAACACAAAATAGAGTGTGCCTTGCGCTATCAAATTTTGTAGATAACGATGCGAAAATGAACGAACTTGGTTGATCGTAAATTTTGTGATTTATCAGGGCGAGACTATAAGTCATCGACGATTTGTCGATGCGTATAGCATCTCGTGTGTCGATCGCGAAATAAGATAGACTCGAATTCGATACGAGTAGATGTTTCATAAATTGCGGAATCATTGACGATAGTGCATGACTTTACTCGGAGGATAGTTGTGCATCAGTTGTGCCGATAGAAATGGCTATGTACAGATTTGGGTAGTCGCATAAAAACCGTCGGAACGTGATTTGGCTCCGAAATAAGATATATCATGGTTCGTAGTAAACTGTCCTTCAGTGATGATCCACAATTATCGAGCGTAGCTTCGGGGCAGCTGACCCTAGAAGACTTGACCGCCAAATCAAATTGAATGCTGCAGACCGTAAGATGACCCATACGATGTCGCATATGAGATTGCATCGATAACAAATACAATGTGGTACATGTTGACGATAAGGCTAGGCGATCGAGAATTGTTGGAACAACTTTCGATTGAGAATGATATAGTTAGATTTGAGTATTCGTCGGATGAATATTTGAATGGTTATGTTGGTCGACGATCAAACTAGAAATTCACCAACGAACTTGGTGATTCGGATAGGCGATTGCGAGAGTCGTACAATGCACGAGAGGGAACGATAAGGAATGACTTACGAGTCATGTCGTTAGATTTGATTCACCTTGCAATTGAGCTTGCGTGAATCAAAAATTTTGTTCGATGTTGCGAGACGGATAAGTTGGGAATTTGGCTAGTGAATTCCTACTCGTTAGGAATCGAACGTAAGGCGCATCATAAAGACCTTCGTGTCAAGGCGATCGTTGTCTTGAGCACCATCGCCTTGATGTAAACTTTGTGTCGGATAGATTGTGGCCTTTGTGCAATGTCAATTTAAACTTGTGTCGGAAGGATTTAAGCACGGTGTCTAGGTAAGTCACCTAGCGGACGTAGTCCTGAATGTTGATGCTTTTGCAAGTCAACAAAAGAGAATCATGTCGAGATAAGATACGAAGTGAAACATCAAAAATCATTGTATAGTGACGCCGAACGCACGGCGTTGCGGAGACTCGTTGTGATCGGATGCACGACGGCTTAACGCGACGCGTAGAATTGATAGTCCCGATGAAACATACAAAATAAAAAATGTGATTTTTGAATCACATCATGTGCCTTAACTTTTGTTGAAGAATCGCGTATGTATCAATATACATGTGTGCTAGAATTGCGAGAACAAGTAAAAGAGCCAAGTCCGATCAAGAATACGAGATGGCAAGCTATTGATAATGAGAAGTTACATGTTTGCGTTGTTCCGATATCTTACAACTGAGCTTGGCTGAAATGCATATATTGGTAGGACGCCTAAAATATGTGTATGATTCCAAACTAAGTTGTATGATCCAAACGATAGTGAGACGAGATCGTGAAACGATCTAATGAAACCCTTAGAAATTTAGTATTGGTTTCGGTTCGGGACGAACCTTGTTTTGAGTGGTATATTATGTAATGCCCTGCTCCGCACGGTACGTTATGCTGAGTCGTTGACTCGAAGAGTTGCGTTGACCCGATTACGTATCGATGCGAATCGATACAAAGTGTTGAGTTATCCCGAGGAATGCATCGAACTAAGTCGATGCGAAGAGTTGCCTTGTCCGAAAGAATGCATCGAATGAATCGATGCGAAGCGCTACGTTGCCTCGAAGGATAAGTGCGTTGAGACGGCTCGAAGATTCTAAGAAATCGAATCGACCAAGGCGCAAGTCCGAATCGATACAAGTATTGATTTTAGTTGGTTTCATGTGCAGGCTATACGTTTACGCTGAAATGTTAGAGGTCGATCTTTTGCCTTATTCAGTAAGGGGTCCGCGAAAGCAAATCGTCGCCTTGCGACGGACGGAAGCATTGGCACGCTAAGGCAAATCGGACGTATAATTCAATAAGCATGAAATGATCGAATGGCTAAGTCAGGAGAGTTGCCCGTGCAACGAAGTTATGAAATCGAGCCGCAACGGCTCGACGAAACGACAAGGCACATCGACTCAAGGTGGGGAGACATTAACTCCCTTTCCTACTCCGTCATGCTTAAGTAAAACACATATCATTGAATACTGGGTTAACCTATCAACGCCACGGGCGTGGCTCGATAGAGAGATAAATGTAGTGCATGTCGAACACTAAATAAAACAATTAAAATGAATCGTACGGCAGACGTACGAGTCGCTATGGAACAATTGATATCGCAAAGGCGAGCGCCTCGGTGCGTAAGCCGGAAGAATATGGGATAACTGTACTCGGCGAGTGCCTTAGTGCATGAACCATACCGTGCCTTTATGCACGAGTTAGAACGGCTAGAACATTGAAAGACAATAGGCGAGCGCCCTAGCGCACAAGCCACGAACATTGAATGCTAAATCATAGAACATCGAAAATACGGTCGAAACGTGCCTTCGTGCACGAGATAATGAAAGATGACTTCGTTGCGAAAGAATACAGTTGTGGTATGAATGTGACGGAACTGTCGGATATGACATAATACCTCGAAAGGTATTCGGGACCTTCGGGTCGTTCGGTTGACGAGCATTGAGTTGATGCATGATGCCATTGAAACATTAAAATGAAGTATGAAGCGTACGAACATAGAAAGTTAACGGAAGAAATACGAGATGATAATGCGGCATGGTGCCCTTTCGAAATGTTCATGGCCTTCGGGCGTTCATTGAGGACATTCGGGCGTTGTGCCAATTGAAATAGAGATAAGCGAACTTGCTTGGTTGTTTGAAAGATAAGATTCGTTGCGTGGTCAAATGGACTTAAAGATATAAAAGCCCGTGCATGGGTATTCCCTCGAACGTGGCGCGCCAGGGCGCTGGGACCGGTCAGCCTAGGAGGGATTCGTTTTTGGTATTGTTGGTGCACTTCATTTAGATGGGTAGCGACCATCTGGTGAATGTGATAAGCCAATTGCTACGATTATTTCGGTGGCCTCTAATGTTGGTTAGCAACCGCACAGAGTTAACATCGTCTTATGTTTCGATTCGATAAATATAAGTCCATTCTAGCCCGAAAAGCTAGTGACCTTCATATAGTTAAGGGCGACGGGTTTGGAAGTGCAAGGTATACGTATATCCTGCATGGATGGATCCGAATAGAGGGCACTTATAACATGACAGGGAAAACGGATAGGCGTATTCACCTTACGTCGGTGCAAGGGCGAGTGCGTCCATATTGCTAAGTTGTGCCACGAATCAAACACGAGATTGCTTGCTTGTTTACTTAGGCAAAATGAATAACATGCTTGCTATGCTTTACAGTCTTCGAATATACCATGAACTCATCCTAAGAAGAACATAGAAAGAGAACTAAATTGTATGTTTGCATGAATCAATACAATATTAAATGTCGGTTTGTTAAGTGGATTTTTGATCAGTACAACGAGGACGAAAGTACTAATCCCCCACAAGTTTGCTAGCAGGTTCAGGGATTGGTCTGCTCGCGACGGAGCTTCGCTTGAACGCGTTGAGGCTTGGAATGCTGAAGCGTATTGAAGCGCTCGATCGTATTGACGCTCGGACTCGCGACATGATTGATGCGGCCGAGATATAGAAGGCATGATGTATGGAACGGTAAAATCCTTTGTGTGCAAGAGAGAACATGAGTGTTGTAGCCAATCTGGCAAATTCCGTTGGGCTATCGAAAGCCTTTGTAATATCAATTTTGAATATCAATAAAGAGAACCATTTCGTATACTCTATTTTCCTTTCGTTGTTGATGTTCAACTCAAAGATAACCATTTGAGAACTTGTCATCTTGCCTTGCACGAGTGCAACTCCAGGCTTGTGCGGCATCATGCCCCATGCGAGGACGATGATTCGGGTGTTTCCGGGTCGGGGCGTGACAGTAGTAGCGGTAACAACCTTGTACTCGGCTTATGTAGATGACTGTGCTAGAGACTTTTGCTTCTTGGAGCTCCAAGTAATCGGGGTGCGACCAAGAAAGACTATTTGGCCCATTGTAGAAGTGTGGTCACCCTTGTTGCCAGCCCAATATGCATCTGAAAAAGCATGAAGATTGAGTGGCGAGTGGCTAAAGATTGCAAAGACTTTGTCGAAAGTGCCACACAAGTAGCAAAGGAGCCGTTTGAGGGCATCCCAATGAGCGTTTCTTGGCTTGTGCATAAATTGAGATAGCTTATTTACCACAAATACAATATCAGACCGAGTGAGCGTGAGGTACCGGAGACCCCCAACTGCTGCTCTATAATCCTTGGAGTGTCAAGTAGTTCGCCAGAAGTGAGAGTTAAAGCATTATTGACCACCATGGGAGTCGGAACCGGCTTAGCATCGAGCATGTGCATGCGTTCAAGTAGATCAACAATATATTTATTTTGACTGAGGAAGAGACCATGAGAGGTAGGCGTGACTTCTACTATCAAGAAATAAGAGAGTGCACCATGTTCTTTCAAGGAGAACCTGGTAGCCAAACTTTTAATGAAAGCATTAAAGTTAGTACCATTAGGACCAGTTATTATAATTTCATCCACATACACAATGAGATATATAGATGAAGTGGAATGATGCATGATAAATAATGAAGGATCAGCAACCGATCGCTTGAAACCTAAACTAAGAAGAAAGTTGGCTAGCTATGTGTACCATGCTCGAGGTGCCTGTTTGAGCCCGTCAATTGCCTTACGTAATTTACAGACATGAGTAGGAAAGGTTGCATCCACAGAACTGAGGGGGTGTGACATATATACCTCCTCATAAAGTGTGCCGTGAAGAAATGCATTATTAATGTCAAGTTACTGGAGATGCCAATTGTTTATAACTGCAAGGGTAAGAAGAGTATGGATGGTGGCCGGTTTTACAACCGGACTAAAGGTTTCCGTATAATCAATACCGCGACATTGTTGGAATCCTTTTGCAACAAGACGAGCACGATAA
Organism: Iris pallida; assembly: GCA_029216955.1. Taxonomy (NCBI): domain Eukaryota; kingdom Viridiplantae; phylum Streptophyta; class Magnoliopsida; order Asparagales; family Iridaceae; genus Iris; species Iris pallida. The sequence continues at coordinate 31,564,960 of JANAVB010033017.1, forward strand.
CGTTCTACACTCCTATTAGGTTTGTATTTGATATGGAATAACGATCCTTTTGCATTTGACAAGATTACGAGTATTTTCGGGAGACACCAAGTCCCAAGTACCAAGCTTATGTAATGTCGTAGGCATTTGACAAGATTACGACTATTTTCGGGAGACACCAAGTCCCAAGTACCAAGCTTATGTAATCATTGCTTGCTGCCAAAGAGGACCTTTAAGAGCTTGGGCTACGGTAGTAGGTTCGGTTGGTTTAGGTTGTAGAGTGGTATGATGGTTGTACTTGGGGTTGGGCTTGTGGATGTTATTTTTGAAGCGGGTGACGATGTCGGAAGGGGGAAGAGGGGGCGGAGAGAGTGGTAGAGTTACATTTTGAGATAGACTGCTAGACTGGGCTGTAATGGCCACCTTGCTAGTGGGTTACTGCTCCGTATAAGATGTGACTGGAATAGGTTGGGCCACGGGGGAGTTTGAGGAGGACTGTTGGTCTGGTTGTGGGGAGTTGGGCTGGACAGCTGTTGGGGTTAGCTGGGTCGAGGGGTGTTTGGTGCTGTGACAGTAGCTAGACCATTGTCATTGTCTGGGTGATTTTGGACAAGTTTTGGCTAAATTATGGGTAGCTGGTCTGGATTGGGTATGGGAGCAGCAGGAGTGCGGGTGCTAAAATGCGCATAAGAAAATTCGGTTTCAATAAATCAAATGTGCCTAGACGTGTAGACTTTGTGGGTGGTGGGATCTAGACAATAATAAGCACTTTGTGTCTTAGAATACCCAATGAAGATACAAGGAATAAACTTGGGATCCAATTTGTGTGTGGCATAAGGTCGTAACCAAGGATAACACAAACAATCAAAGCTCCTTAACTTGAGATAGTTAGGAGGAGCACCAAAGAGACGATGATAGGGAGATGAGTTCGAGAGAGTGAGCGTGGGAAGCCTATTAATAAGATAGGTGGCCGCGATCATGAGACCAAAATTTGAGAGGAAGTCGAGCATGGGAAAGGAGAGATAAGCCCGTTTCAACGATGTGGCGATGCCTTCTTTCGGCATATCCATTATGTTCAGGAGTATGAGGTGGAGAAGTGAGATGAGAAACACCATCAATGGTTAGCAAAGTTGTTAAGGCTTGATATTCCCCTCCATTATCGGAATATATGACTTTGATTTTTTCTCAAAATATTTTTTCCACTAAAGCTTTGAACCTAATAAACATTGCTTTTGTATCAGATTTGTTTTGAGAGGATAAAACCAAATATACTTTGTGAAGTGGTCAACAAAAATAACAAAATATTTGTAACCGTCAATAGAGTATAATGGAGAAGTCCATAAATTAGTGTAAATAAGATCAAGGAGAGCATTGGATATCAAAGTTGATTGACTAAATGGGAGCTTATGACTTCTTAATACATTGGCATGAATTGCAATTAAAAGACAAATCACTAGAAACGTAAAGCCTAAAATTTGAAACTATGCGTTTGAAGATGGATAAAGAGGGATGGCCAAGACGATGATGTCAATCTATAGCGGACGCTTTGAAACTAGGGAAAGCTAGAATAGGTGCATGAGATGACCACTCATAAATGCATGTCCAAAAATGTTCATATCAGTGATTAAAATGTTGAGAAGGAGACAAATGCATGATAAGAATAAGAAAGGGGCACACCCATGAAAAATTGTAGACGGTGACAATTGACGATAATACGTGAGAACATAGTCTAGCTAGGATGGTTTGGACTTTTTTGTGCAAAAGAGACCAGGAGATGGACCACTTAGGAGGAGGATAGATGCTAGAACTAGGAGTAGACCTGAACAAGCTTGGATTGACAAAATGATAAAGATCGACATTTATTAATGATGCATTTATCTCAGTTTATTAGTACTACAATTAAATCAATGAAATCTATGATGCATTTATCTAGGAAGGCTCATAAATTATATATACAATAGTTGAGTTGGCAAACTTAGACATTAGTTGGTTCTTGGAAGTGGAGCTATGTCTCAGGATCAAAAATTTTGAGGGGCCATATTACTACATACAAAAATCCTTAAAGTTATTATGTTAATTGAACTTCAATAGCAAAAAAATAAAAAGAAAAAAAAAACTAAATAAGAATGAACTAAAAAGGAAAGTCAATATTTTCAACTTGTTACGAAAAAGAAAGCAAAAAAATTATACATAAAATATTTTTAAAATATGAAATAATTTACTAGAGTTGGGATTCGAACTTGTACCTCTAAACAGAAAACCCAAACCATTACTACTAGACTACCTTATTCTTTGTACATTAGGGAGCCAAACTAATATATATGTCATAATTACAAAAAAGTTTCTTTGTACATTTATCTCATTTTATTAGTACTGCAATTCAATCAATAAAATCTATGATACATTTATCTCTAGGAAGGCTCATAAACTATATATAATAGTTGAGTTGGCAAACTTAGACATTAGTTGGTTCTCGGGAAGTGGAAGCTGTGTATCAGGATCAAAAAATTTGAGGGACCGTACTACTACATACAAAAATCCTTAAAGTTATCATTTTAATTGAACTTCAATAGCAAATAATAATAATAATAATAATAATAATAATAATAATAATAATAATAATAATAATAATAATAATAATAATAATAATAATAATAAAACTAAGACTCAACAAGAAAGAACTAAAAAGCAAAGTCAATATTTTCAAATTGTTACGAAAAAGAAAGCAAAAAAATTTATACATAAAATGTTTTAAAAATATGAAATAATTTACTAGAGTTAGAATTCAAACTTGTACCTCTCAACCAGAAACCCAAAACATTACCAATAGACTACCTTATTCTTTGTTCATTAGGGAGCCAAACTAATATATATGTTATAATTACAAAAAAGTTTCTATATAGTAAATCAATATTGTCTCATTTTATTAGTACTGCAATTAAATCAATAAAATCTATGAGGCATTTATCTAGGAAGGCTCATAAATTATATATACAATTGTTGAGTTGGCAAACTTAGACAGTAGTTGGTTCTTGGGCCCAGCAACTTCTGTAGTTTCATCATATTATAAACTAAGATTGAAACAAAAGCAAGGTAGTAAACCCCTTAACTAGGATTGTAGGTCTTATATATATTATTTCCAACATCTATTGAAACTTAGGGTGTGTTTGATTAGAAGGTAGAAAATATATGAAAAATAAATTTAGTCGGTGGAATTATTTTATAGGAAAAGAATTATATGGAAAAAAAATCCACATAATTAATTTGAGTGTTTGATTGTTGTTATTTTTCATGGAAAATATGAAAATTGATATTTTCCTACGGGCTGGACCAGTTTTATTTTCCACCATTTTTGAGGAAAATATGAAAAATGATAGACATTTGAAAAAATATTCAATGGAAAATATATGCTATCAAACACTATAATTTATGATGGAAACATTTTTCTATGAAAAAAAGGGCTCAATCAAACATAGCCTTTAGGATATATTTCCAACATCTATTGAAACATAGGATATATTTCCAACATGTATTGAAACTTATCACCTAAGTATAAACCTAATACAATTATATATTTCCGCATTGAAACTTAGGATATATTAGTTGAAATGAGTAGAATTTCTCAGATGATTGTATTGATGGGCTTCTGCCACTACTTATAGAGAGTACACCTCCTCTTCACAATACAACTTTCGATGTGGGACTAAAGTCCCTTATTAGTTCTCAACACTCCCCCTCAAGATGTGCGATAGATATTAATCATCCCCATCTTGTTACATAGCTTTGACAGACTCACTGAAGTAAGACCCTTAGTCAGACAGTCTGTAACTTGTTCTTCTGAGCGTACATGGTCAATCTTCAGTATCCCTTGTTCCAGCTTCTCCTTGATGAAGAATCGATCGATCTCGATGTGCTTCGTTCTGTCGTGCTGAACTGGATTGTTAGCTATACTTATTGCAGCTTGACTATCGTTCAGAAAACGTAATGGTGCTCCCTTGTCCAGCTTCAACTCTGTCAGCAGTGTTCTTACCCATAGCAACTCTGACACTCCCAGAGCTATTGCCCTATATTCTGCTTCAGCTGTCGACCGAGCTACCACTGGCTGTTTTTTGCTTCTCCATAAGACTAGGTTTCCTCCTACAAAAATACAGTACCCCGTGGTAGACCTTCTGTCGTCTATGCAGCTTGCCCAGTCTGTATCGCAGTATCCCTCAACTTCTATGTGTCCATTCTTCTTAAACCATAGTCCTTTTCTTGGCATCCCTTTCAGATATCTCAAGATCTGTAACACTGCTTCCATATGACCCGTTCTTGGATCATGCATGTAGCGGCTCACTACACTTACCGCAAATGAGATATCCGGGCGAGTGTGCCCCAGATAAATCAATCTCCCTACAAGTCTTTGATACCTTTTACGATCAACAGGCTCTCCTGCTTCTGCTCCCAGCTTGCACTTCTGGTCAATTGGAGTTATTGCTGCTTTGCATCCCAGCATCCATGTCTCCTTTATCAAATCTAGTACATATTTTCTCTGTGAGAGAACAATTCCCTGTTCGCCGTCACACACCTCGATACCTAGAAAATACCTCATCGCTCCTAAATCCTTCACCTCAAACTCCTTTGCAAGTTTTGACTTCAGCTTAGTAATCTCGACTTCATCATCACCAGTGATTATTATACCATCCACATATACAACAAGTATAGTAATATGGCCTCTTGTATGCTGGAGAAAGACCGTATGATCTGTATTTGTTTGATGGTACTCCATGCCTGTAACAGTCTTTCTGAATCTGTCAAACCAGGCTCTAGGAGATTGCTTGAGTCCGTATAGTGACTTCTTTAGTTTGCACACTTTACCATACGATGTCCGTCGTCTGATTCTGTCGCATAACACCCTGGCGGGGGTTCCATGTATACTCCTTCTTGTAGGTCCCCATGGAGAAAGGTATTTTTCACATCTAACTGGTATAGGTTCCACCCATAGTTTGCTGCAATGGAGACCAGAGTTCTAACCGAGCTCATTTTCGCTACTGGGGCAAACGTCTCATCATAGTCAATGCCATATGATTGTGTGTATCCTTTTGCAACCAACCTCGCCTTATACCGCTCTACTTTTCCTTCTGGTGTCTCTTTTACTGTGTACACCCATTTGTATCCCACAACTTTCTTCTTTTTGGATAATGGAACCAGCTCCCATGTCTTATTTTTCTCTAGTGCCCCAAGTTCTTCCATTATTGCAGCTTTCCACCTTGGATTTTTCTTTGCTTTTTGCCAACACTTGGGCAAAGAAGTAGAGTCTAACGATGCAATGAAGGCTCGATAATTTGGAGAAATGTTAGAATAAGATAAGAAGTTGGCAATGTTATGTTCATAATCATCATAACGACGAGGAGCCTTACCCGCATTGATGCGAGAAGATCTCCTTATAGAAGAAATAAGTGGTGGAGAGGACATACCATCAGAGTCAGAGAGATCCGCATCGGAATCAGAGTGATTCAGTTCAGGGGCAACATCTTCAAGAGCCGGGGCAGGAGTAGACGAGGGACTTGATACGGTAGGCACTGGACTTGGTACAGTAGGCACTGACACTGGGCACGACTTCTCCCCCTGCGTAACATATGTATCATCTTCTTCATCCGAGTCACTGCTATCTTCCAATTTTGTCCAGTTCTTCACGATGGGGTATGGGACCGATCCAACTACCACGTTTGGGCTTATTCTCTCCCCCTCATGTCTAACACCCTCCGTGTTAGGTGTGTCACCAAATGCTGAACCTTCATCTGAACCATAGTATGGTTACAGTTCTCGGAATGTAACGTCCATGCTTACAAATAGTTTTCGCTCAACCAGGCTCCAATATGCATATTCCTTCTGAGTCGCCGTGTACCCGACAAAGACACATTTAACCATTCTAGGATCTAGTTTACCAACTCCCGGCCTATTATCTTGGACAAAACACAAACACCTAATTACTTTCGGTAGAAATGTGTAAGTGGTTACACTAGTAAGCATTTCTAATAGTGTCTTCCAGTTCAATACCTGAGATGGTATTCTGTTGATGAGATAAGAGGCCGTCAAAACAGCTTGTCCCCATAAGTGTTTTGGGACATGCATCCAGCATCATCATCCGTGCGACCTCCAGCAGGTGTCTTTTCTTCTGTTCGGCCACACCATTTTGTGTCGGTGTATAGGCACATGAAGTTTGGTGTAGTATTCCATGAGTGAATAAATACTCAGCAACTTTCTTATTAGTATACTCCGTCCCATTGTCAGACCGTAAGCACTTAATTTTAGTGCCATATTATGTTTCTACCCAGCGATAAAAATCTCGAAATGCCTCAAAGACGTCACTTTTATTCTTCATAAGGTAGACCCAAGTCACGCGAGTATAACAGTCAATAAAAGTGACAAACCATCAAAAACCGTTAATACCGGTTGTAGGACAAGGGCCCCATACGTTCGAATATTTCATGTCAAATGCAGTTGAACTTCTATTCTCGGAGCTCACATACGAGCTTCTGGTATGTTTTCCCCACACACAAGCATTACAAAATAACTTTTCTTTATTAGCCCTTTGATATAAGGACGGATACATTCGACTAATAACTTTAATCGAAGAATGCCCTATATGCTGGTGATGGAGGAGCAATTCGTCTTCTATACTGCTACGTGAAGCGTCTGGCTGTGCGTCTGCTACTAGTGATGCCAATGTTTTGTCCAATCCGATCCTGTCCAAGTACCATAGCTCCTTATGCCATTTGCCAGTCCCTAGTCGTCGTCCTGTCTCCTTCTCTTGAAAAGTTACCTTAGGAATGTCAAAGGAAACAATATAGTTTAGAGCAAGGATGATGGCACTAATAGATATAAGATTGACAGGAAAAGAAGGAGCATATAAGACAGTACTGAGAGTAAGGGAAGGGGTGCATGCGACAGTGACTTTACCTATTACAGGTCTGGAGGTACCATCAGCAGTCTGAATACTCTCCGGCAACGGTAGGTGAGTATAGTCCTGAAACTCACCACGGGACCCCGTGACATGGCGAGATGCCCCAGAGTCTATAATCCAACCTGGCTGATGGACAGATGCAAGAACACGTACATGTATACCTGTGCTGGATTGGACAAAGCAAGTGATGTGATCCTCCGAGGTAGATGATGCCCCCGGGAGTGACACGAATGTTGGTCGAACCCAGCTTTGTGCTTCGTAACTTCGCAAGGAACTCCTGCTCAAGCGGAGTTATTTCTGCCAGTTAATTTTCTCCCCTTCCTCCGCCAAATGTGCTTTGTGTCCTCCAAAATAATCTCTCCTTCTACCAACATATCCTCCTCTACCACCACGACGTCCTCCACGTCCCCGTCCGCGATTACTAGACTGACTTCGTAGGGGTTTTAGACAAAATCTGATATAATGTCCGGAGTCACCACAGTTGTGGCACACACCACTCACAGATGGAGGCTAAGTGAAGGCAGCAAGGGCAGACTTTTCAACCGCGGCTTGGTCCCCCTGGAAGGAGTCCTTATTGGGCATCAACTTCAATCAGGCTTCTTCCTGTGTCATGACAGCTATAGCTTCCTCCAAGGCTGGAAACGTGGGTTGGGATAGAAGAATATTCCTTTGCTGCTCAAACACAAGGTTGAGCCCCTTCAGGAACTTCATCATTCGTTGTCGCAAAATATAATCCAGGAACGTCTGAAAATACTTTGTAAATGTTGGTTCAACTTGTGCATCTTCCATCCCAAGAGGATCATAGTGATCCAGATTAGACCAGTACTTCTTCAACATGGCCGCGTACTCAGAGATGGTACGGTCGTCTTGGGTCACCCTATCGAGTTCATCCTGAAGTTGAAAGACCCGCATAGGGTTGCCCGAGCCTGAGTACATATCCTTCAAAGTTCGCCATATATCAGCGGCAGCCTCCATCGCCTCGACATTGCCCGACACCTGGTTGGTTAAGGAAGCTGTCAACCACCTAGCTACGATGTTGTTGACAATCTCCCAAATAGCAAACTCATTTGAGGAGGGATCGGATGGCGCCTTCGTTTGGCCATTGACATAGCCAACCAAGCTATGTCCCTTCAGCGTCCGCATCGCCTGCCTCGACCATTTCAAGTAGTTGAACGTTCCTTCCAACTTTGTCTCCAGCTTTTTAAACTTCTCCATTTTGTAGGGTGACGGATCCACATCAGTATGTGTCACCCGTGGGGTTGCCTCGGTTAATCTCTTTGATAAGATCTTATCAACTAGGGCCTTCATCTCTTCTGCCGTCAGTTTACCACTGATAGAATCCTTGTCGTCTTCAACTGTGAGTAGGAAGGTCTTGTTGTATCCCTAGTCGTCTTCGTCGTCGTCTGCTAACTGCTAGGTGTCCTGATCTCGGGTGTCTATGTCATCAACTATAGAGACCAGGGAGAACAACAAGGGGCCTCCTCACAGAAATTCTTCAGGCATACGAGCAATTAGAACTGCGTCATGATGACGAGGGTAGATAGTACAAGCATAACCAATTAGACCATGACTTCATGCATGATCGATATTTCCAGAACTCCGAGTAGGAGCTGTGCAAAAATAATAAACTTTTGTAAGCACTTCCAAAGAAGGTGCAAAAAACAAAAAAAGGGCGTTGCACAGCAGTTCCGGGTGCACAGCAGGTCCGGGGGGCAGGTCCGAGGCTCTGCACAGCAGGTCCTGGGGGGCAGGTCCGGGGCACTGCACAGCAGGTCCGGTGGGGCAGGTCTGGGTTGGCGGGCGCTGGAATAGTAGATCGGGGGTGGGGGCTGGCGTCAGAGAGGGAGGGGTGGTCCGGGGCGCTGCACCGCAGGTCCGGGGGGGGGAAGGAGCTAGAATAGTGGATCGGGGGGTGGGGGCTGGCGTCATGGAGGGAGACCAGGTCCGGGGTGCTGCACCGCAGGTCCGGGAGGGGAGGAGCTAGAATAGATGGGAGGTTTGGGGGGACTGGCGTCAGGGAGGGAGGGAAAAATTTTTTTGGGAACGTGGCTCTGATACCAAGTTGAAATGAATGGAATTTTTAGATGATTTTGTTAATGGGCTCCTGCCACTACTTATAGAGAGTACACCTCCTCTTCACAATACAACTTTCGATGTGGGACTAAAGTCCCTTATTAGTTCTCAACAATATTCCCACATTGAAACTTATCGTAATCTTTTAAATAGTCCATTTAAATATAATCCAAATCCTATTCTACTTCAAACCGACCTATATATAGGGGGGCATGCATTGTCTTGTGTATTAAGAAGGAAAATATATACTTATAAACTTAGAGAGGGAGATATGTACGTAATAAATCGGCTTTCTTCAAGAGACATGCCTGCCGCGGGTGGGGATCGATATCGGTGGTGGTCGACTCTCTTGCTTGAGCTCTTACTTCCGATACTGCAATGTCTTCCGTCCTTCCGTGACCGCATCCGTTTCGGTTGTGTGTGCAGTTGGTGGCAGTCGATACTAACGGAGGCTCAGCATCTCTTGCCTCCTACCGCTCCTCTACTATTGCTTCCTTACACAAAAGATGACCTCTTGTATCCTCCCGACACGTGCACGGCATCCCCATCAACTGGGTTCATCGGGTCCTCCTACCGACGAAGAAGGTGATATGCGGGTCATCTATAGGGTGGTTGTTAGTTAGAGACTGCGGCGGAGATGTTCACTTGTGGAATCCTATAACGAAGAAGGAGATCCCATTCCCTCGACCTCCTTGTAATTTCTCGTATGGATTTAACAAGTCCTCCTCTTGTGTGGACAAGGTTGTCTTGTCCTTGAATCCTTCTTCGTCCTCTCAGCAGCTGCAAAACCAAGGCCGCTGCACGGTCATGGTCATTCGTAAATGCTCGCGAGCATTGAGCTTCTGCAGGATCAGAAAGGACACGAGTTGGACCACCTTCGAGGAAACCAATCGTTTTGAGGACGGAATTTGTTACCGAGGACAATTCTACGGTACAACATCGGGATCAGGGATTGTGATGCTAGATGTTAATGGCCCAAGTCCAAAGATGGCAGTAGCTGTCGAGGATTGTGATTGGATCGACGACGGCAACTACGTTGACGACGACAATGATGAATACGACTATCGGGATTATCTGGTAGAGTCATCCGGGGAGCTGTTGATGGTTTCAAGGGTCACCAAACAAATTAGGGACTCTAACGAGCATGAGTATCCTCAGTCGACTACAAAGTTTGTGGTTCATAAGCTCGATTTCGATACAAAGTCGTGGAGCATGGTGGCAAGCTTGGGTGATCAAGCATTGTTTCTGGGATCCAGCTCCTCCGTGTCCGTTGCTGCTGCTACCGATCATGGATACAAAAGGAATTCTATCTATTTCTTGAATGTCGATCCTTATCGTTGTTGTTGTTGCGATCCTTATCGTTGTTGTTGTTGCCCGAGAAGTGATATGGGCATGTTCACTTGGAGGATGGAAGGGTAACTCTGTATGGGATCGACATGGAACTTCACTACACTCCACAGTTTTGGATCGATCTTGCTCCATGGTAGGTAGGTAGTCAAGCAAGTGAAATTTGGGTCCCTTGTCATTTTTGTTTGAAGTCACAAATAGAGTCAGTTATTAGTCCTCTATCATTTTTGTTTTAAGTCACAAATAGAGTACTCTTGCAACTTGCATATCCTCCTGCAACCATGAAATCTTCTGGTTGTGTCATGTAGACTGACATGCATCTTCTTCTAGATTTTTTTGCATTAATTATGCTCTAAGTTCAGTTTTCAACAGCTGTATGTGTTACTCTGATCAAGAGTTGTCCAGAAAAAGTGAAGTTGCAAACAATTGCTAGGTACATGTATCTTCAAGATATTGGTCATTATTAAAGAAAAAAATGACAAGTAACTTACATGGTTAGTCCTCTTGTACTGATCAAGGGGTAATAACATATAAGGAGGCAATCTAATTACCTATTAATTAATTTCTAGCATAATTTATATGAGGAAACAATCTAATTACCTACAAATCTAATTACCTAGTAATTTACGTTAACTATAAATGAAATAAAATCCAACATAAAGATGTTGAAACACCCTCCCCCTAACAGTACCCCAACATAAGCTATCAAAACTTAACATATACTCTCACTTTTAGAGTATGGTCGACAACATTTGGCATCACTAGTCGACCATACTCTTTGTATGTAGGAGTATCAGTTCAGTATCAGAGGAGGAATTCTAGTATCAGACAATGTGGTTAGTTATTATGTTAGCGTCACTGCTTGTACTAGCTTTAGTATAAATAGAGAGGTGTGCAATTCCTATTAGTCGTGTAATTTCTTCTTCCTCTTTCTCCATTACTGTCGACAATTTGGTATCAGAACCTCTCGATCCAGTCTTAGAGGACAGTGGTGAAGGAAGCACGAGCAACCATGGTTCCATGCCTGGATTGTCACGACCCGTACCCTGTATAGGGGCACGAGAAGTGGGTACGTCCAGCCTACGTCGCAGTGTCGGTGGTAGAACGATGTCCTAGGTTACTATCTAATCAACAACTCACGCAATTATATAATGTACTTATCAAATCTCAACTCCGAAGGGAGGACAAGTATAGATATAATGAAATCTCAATCACAGTCTAAGCACGATAAGATAACACAGAAGTTTATAACTAAAAACAAAATAACAACATTTATAAACTACTAAATAATAATATCTCAAACAAACTCAAATACAAACTCGTATCTCAAGTTATTACAATTCAAGTTCTAAAACATGAAAACTAAACCAAGTCTACTAGCTAGTCTCCCGATCACTCCTGAGTGTCGGGCCAAAGGTAGCTAAATCGTCTCCTGCTCTAAGGCAAGTGGGGCAAATATCCTCAGGGCAATCATCTGTAATATTTTCAACAGGTCCAGTCAGGACAGGAACGAGTACATTTCATCAAGAAATTCCAAGTAAATGATAGAGAACTATAAAGTAGTTATAGACAGTTGTATTGATGAATATGGCAGTTTATGTTCAGGTGATGGTAAGAAAGACAGATAAAGTGCAAGAAAAGTAAATAACTAAACAAGAGAAGAATCATAGCAAAGAAGACTGTAAAAATAAGATCTAGCTGAACTAGAGTAACATAATGAGTTCAGATGGTACAATATAAGTCGAGTGTAATCCCAAAGTGAGTCTAATACAAGATGAGTCGAATGTGATTCTAATCATTGTTCTAATAAGGTGATTCGAATAAGGTGATGCGAATAGTGATTCGAATAAGGTGATACGAATAGTGATTCGAATAGTAGTCAAACAATAATTTCGAATAAATTCTCCAAGTGTGTTTTAAAATACCGAGTTCGACATGTAAACGGCTATAGGTAATACGGCACACCACTCACTGATCAGATGAGGGATGGCTATCGTTCGAATATAATTCACAGAGGGGTGATTCGAATAGGGGGATATGTCTACATGTCTAATCAGTATTTCCCCGCCCAGTCTAATATAAATGAATTCGTAATCCAACATATAAGACGAATACAAGTCCAACCAACATATGAAGATACGAATAGGGTGATTCGAATAGTGATTCGTATGATTATTCGTATGGTGATTCGAATAATAGAGGTAAGACAAGTAAGTATGTGTGTCGCATACATTGATTCAGAAATAAAAATACGTATTTATAACAGAGAATCACATACATCTAACTAGAACTGAAGTACAGTAATTGACAAGCAAATGAAAGAACTATCAGAGAATGTACTCGCCTGATACTCTGAAAAGAGTAGTGTAATATCAGATGTCTACAACAGAGTCACAATGTCCTAAATAGAGCAGTATGGGTTATGACATGTTCAATACAAGGAAAATGAAAGCTACAATACAATCTACATGATTTTTAGGTCAAACAAGGTCAAAGTCAACTCTTGGTCAACTCTGGTCAAACCAAGTCAACTACACTAGTCAAACTAGGTCAATTGGTCACATCTAGACTCAATGTTGACTTTTGGTCAACTCCAGTCAATCTTGAACTATTGGGTCAACTATTGGCCAACATAGGTCCCTACTAGTCTAGGTTTATCTAAAACCTACATTAATACTAAACTCCTAAGTTCTAACCCATAACCCATAACATATACTTACATATATCTCATAGACATATATATAATATGTATACATACACTATAATATTATTTTTAGGATACATTACCATCTCTAAGCCCTCAACCATAATACCAAACACAAACTATCCTAATACATCATGTATATTACATTTTCCACCTTGCATATACATACATACATATATATATATATATATATATATATATATATATATATATATATATATATATATATATATATATATATATATATATATATATATATATATATATATAAAATATATATATATATATATATTTTATATATATATATATAAAAAAAAAAAAAAAAAAAAATATATATATATATATATATATATATATATATATATATATATATATATATATAAACATATATAGATGTAGAGATGTGAGAAGGGGCTAAATGTTGTGTGTGTTTGTATAGAGGGTGGGTAAGTGACAGGAAAAACCATGTGTGTGAGGGTCCATGAGTGTGTGGAATTTAAACTAACATGTGTGTGACTAGGGAGAATGATTCTCAGGAATTTGTGTACACACTAGTGTTCTCAGGATTGTGTGTGTTAGGCTATGGGCTGACAGTGGACCAAAGTGAAGGGGATGTTGTGTGTGCGTGACTAATAGGAAATGACAGTAAAGGAAACATGGTGAATGGCAGTTTTATATACCTAAAGCTAACTGTTAAATCAATTGTTCCAACATCCATTGAAAACCCAAACTTCCTATACCACATAACCCACATTTCAACTTAACTAATCATGTGTGATAATTAACATGGCAAGTTAACTTCAAATCAGTTTTAAGAAGTTAAAATCAGGATTTAATCCTGACACATGCATTTCAGCCACATACCCCAATTGCCAATCCTAACTATAATCAATCCAAATCAAGTTCCACATGTAATCCATCATTGAAATAAATTAATACACATACCCATGAGTTTAAACATGGCCATATTTAACATTGGGAAATCAGTCTCAGCTAATGTTTAACAGTGCCAATGTGATGTGTGTGTTTGTGATATCAAGAGTTCAATAACTAGGGAAGTTCAACACAATGACAGTTAGTGTGTTATTAGAGAGTGTCCACATGAACAGGGAACAATGTGTGTGTAAGAGGACATTGAACAAAAGATTTCAGGTATATGAAGATTAATGACAGTCCACATGACCCAAATCACTGATTTCAGGTATGTCAGGATTGTATATCAGTCTACATTCATCAAACAGTCCAAAATCCCATTCTCAAATGAAAAACCTAATCTTACATGATAATCCCACCTAGCATTTACTAATACACATGTTGGAAATCTATTTGGCAATTAAACATTTCAAATCAGTTAATGTAATCTCTAATTTCAGAAACCTGAACAATGGGCTGGGTATCAGTCCTCTCTATTTCTCAGGGTTAAGACATTGGGATTCTCAGGTTTCAAGCAAATAGTTCAATGACTGCCAATAAGTGAACTAATTAACAGTTCACAGGGATTCGATTTTCAGGTTATTAAGTCTCAGGAATCATAGTATACTCAGGGAAACAGTTCAACATAATTCAAATTTTAGTTTAACATTCTCAGAAAAAAAAACAGTGAATGAGTGGCAGTGTTCAGTTATTCAATGCTTAATACAAACCAACTCATATCAGTTAACTTCCAAAACCCAATCCAAGACTGAACCAAGCCCCTAGGACTGTAACTCTATTACTCAGGCATATACATACATGTAGGCATTATAAAATGGATATCAATTTACATTATCTAACATTTTAATTATCAATTAAACTGTGAAATTGAACACAGTATCAGTAAATTGGAAATACTGAAATTCGGACATCGAAAATATGATATAAATACAATTTAATGGTTGGTATCGTGTTGTATACATGGCAAGGTGTCATACAGGTTATATTGTGTCCAGACAATAGGACACGAAGTGTCCAGATATCAAAACACTCAAAATAAACACACAGACCCAGTTGTACGTGACAGCGTCGTGCAGACATGTCGATGCTTCGTGGACACGACACAGCTCACATGGAGCCACGTATTCGTGTCCACATGTAGCCCAAGTATAGGGCTACACGTTCGACACCCTGACACGTCACCACGATGTGTCCAGGGGCGACACGAAGCCCGTGTCAGAACACGAACTGTACTGCGTGCAGTTCAGTGTATAACCCGTACTCGTCCAATTACGTGTCCCACACGACACGACCTATCGTGAAACTCTAGGAGGCGTCTGTCAGTGATGGCCCCCTCCTCTGTGTCAATTTTCATGTGTCCACGTGTCCTACACAGAGAGAATTTTGGGTCGGGTAGCAGGACAGCCGCACGCGGCGTCGTGCTGCGTGTCCGTGTCGATTTTCGACACGAAAACAGCACGGATTCGTGCTCAAAGTTAGGGTTCCTAGATCTACACCTATAGGGCTAGAATATTGTGCAATTTGTTTTCAAAAATATTAACATTTAATTGACAGTGGCAAATCATCAAACACTTGATTTAAAACCTAGATACGTGTCCGACACGGACACCAAACCCAATCTATTTCCTACCAAACTTAGCCTATAGGTCCCTGGTACCTAGATGCATGCAACCATGAAGAGAAATCACAATATTAGTAGGTTTAGAGGCATTTTACCTATTGAGTGAAAACTCAATGAAAAGCCTAGAATAGGGGTGGGTGTCCTCTTCACTTGGGGGTGCCAAATGCTTATGTAACCTTGCTAGCTAGCTTCCCTTAGCATCCTCAACAGTAGGGGATTCCAATGCAAGAAATTTGGCTCAATTTGGAGTTGATTTGGATATTTGGGAAGAAGTTTAGGGAAGAACACAAAAGAGGCAATTAAAATGAATTAAAAATGGTGCAAATGATTAATGTGTTGCATTTATAGAGGGGGAGAATGTGTGATGGCTGCCATTAAGTTAGGGTTAGGGTTTAGGATGAGTGGCTAAGGTTTCTCCAACAAATTTTAGGCAATCTAATGGCTCACAATTAAAGCAACATCCTTTAACCTTTAGCCTAAAATATCTTTCTAACAAATATCTAGATATTACACTAATGTAATTACTTAATGGAACTCTCTAACTTAGTCTCTAGGGTCATGATTAACAATCTAGATTAGGCTAACTTCTAGGTCAAGTCTTAACAATTTAACTAACACATATTTAATTAATATAATTCACAATTTCACAAAAGTGTCAAAATAACCAAAATACCCCTAGGCTTAAAAGTAGAAATTTGAAATCCTAAACATATGATTAGGTCTCCTTGGTCATGATTAGTCTTCTAGGTCATGCATGACTAAGGTTACACTAGCATAACACCAATTTCACATTTCACTCAATTAAATAGTTTTAAAATAACTAAAAATCACCAAAAAAGATATCATGACTAAAATATCATTATTAAATGATTTTAAATACAAAAGTTCAAAATTACCCTCATTTGGAAAAACTGGGTGTTACAAGTCTACCCCCCTTAGAAGAATTTCGTCCTCGAAATTAAGATGATCGTACTCCTGCTAGGTCAAACCCCCAAATCAAACAAGGTCAGATAATATACAAAACTCTGTCTTACTTGTCGTGATTCCACAGTCTCGAACAGGATAACTACGCTATCTAGCATATCACAATCATATCCTGGCAGGTACTAATAGAAATCACACATGAAAGTGGGAAGGAAGAACAACAAGGTCAAACCTGCTAACCCGTCACCTGCAGCGTCAGTCTTCTCGACTGCCATAGCAAAAGCTTCACCCCTCTGGACATGGTGCTGCGCTACAGGTGGCCTAGCTCTCTCTCTCTGACCCGGTGCTCTATCAAATACGGGTGTAGTAGGGCAATCCCTGACCTGATGAGCAGCAGATCCACAGAACAGACAAACCTTCTGCCTCCTATAACAAGTCTTCCAACCGTGCCCTGCCCTCTTGCAGTAAGCACAAGTCTGCACCTTGCGGTCCTGTCCTCTAGGCTGATGCTGCGCCTGCTAAAATTGTACGTGAGGCCTCTTGGCCTGGCCTCCGCTGCTGCTGCCCCCAACTGGGTCTCGCCCCCTCTTGAGCCTAAGCTCAAGGTCATCCTCAGCCAATAAGGCTCCCGTCAAAATCTTCTCAAAAGGGGCATCCCTGTTGCCCTTGGTCAAGGACTTGACTTCCTTGACCAGACCCTTCTGAAACCTCTGGGCCTTCACCGTCTCGCTCAAGCCCTCTACGAATCTGTCGAGGCGGCCGAACTTCCCAGCGTACTCCTCTACTGAAAGGCTCCCCTGAACTAAGCTCTCAAACTGCGACTCCAAGGCTCAGAGTGCTGAATCTGGAAAGAACCTCTTCTTGAAGAAGCCCTTGAACTCCTTCCAGGTCTGTCCAGCTACCCCCACCCTGGGGTCTGACTGATACCAGGTGCGAGCAAGATCTCGCATCCGGCTAGCTGCTGCCTCTATCTGGAGATCTGCCGGTATCCGGGCCAGGCGAAAGATCTCCTCAATATGCTTGATCCACTCGTCGGCATATAAAATCCCCTCTGTCCCCAGGAAGTCTCTGGGGCTCATCTTCTGGAACTGCTCTATCCCCGGTGTCCTCGGCTGCTGGATCACTAGTCGAGCTGCGACTGTCGTAAGGACCAACTCCATGCCCCTATCCTGTCGGGCCTGCTGCCGGTCCATAAACTGCTGGAAATAGGCAAACATCTGTGCCACATCCACGTATCCTGTAGGCGGCGGCTGCTGGAGCTGCATCTCTGGGATGACTGGGTCCTGCCCCTGAGCTGGTGGAGGCATACCCTTTGCTGCTGCTGCTGAAGTCCCAATATGAATAGAGGTGGCAGGAGCTGCAGCCTCCTGACCCTGCTGATCTGGCTGAGAGGTGGCAGTCCCCTCTACAACTACTGCTGCACCAGAGCGATGTGATCGTGTCTCCACCATCCTGAAGACAGATCGAACAAGAAAGCCAATACTGAGCAGGAATCGATATATCATAGGAGGACAATTTATTTCAAAGAAGGCAAATCAGTACGATATGTAGATGGCATGATTTAAAGCAGAATTTTCCTAACTGTGATTGAGTACCTCTCCGTTTAAACCTACCTCTCAAATCCTATCGCAGGCTGTAGTGATACTCTAGTTCGAATACCACTACATAAACTCGGCCTGCATGGGCTACCACTAAAAACGTGTCACGACCCGTACCCTGTATAGGGGCACGAGAAGTGGGTACGTCCAGCCTATGCCGCAGTGTCGATGGTAGAACGATGTCCTAGGTTACTATCTAATCAACAACTCACGCAATTATATAATATACTTGTCAAATCTCAACTCCGAACGGAGGACAAGTATAGATATAATGAAATCTCAATCACAGTCTAAGCACGATAAGATAACACAGAAGTTTATAACTAAAAACTAAATAACAACATTTATAAACTACTAAATAATAATATCTCAAACAAACTTAAATACAAACTCGTATCTCAAGTTATTACAATTCAAGTTCTAAAATATGAAAACTAAACCAAGTCTACTAGCTAGTCTCCCGATCACTCCTAAGTGTCGGGGCCAAAGGTAGCTAAGCCGTCTCCTGCTCCAAGGCAAGTGGGGCAAATATCCTCAGGGCAATCATCTGTAATATTTTCAACAGGTCCAGTCAGGACAGGAACGAGTACATTTCATCAAGAAATTCCAAGTAAATGACA
Organism: Iris pallida; assembly: GCA_029216955.1. Lineage (NCBI taxonomy): Eukaryota > Viridiplantae > Streptophyta > Magnoliopsida > Asparagales > Iridaceae > Iris > Iris pallida. The sequence continues at coordinate 31,583,705 of JANAVB010033017.1, forward strand.
GAGAACTATAAAGCAGTTATAGACAGTTGTATTGATGAATATGGCAGTTTATGTTCAGGTGATGGTAAGAAAGACAGATAAAGTGCAAGAAAAGTAAATAACTAAACAAGAGAAGAATCATAGCAAAGAAGACTGTAAAATAAGATCTAGCTGAACTAGAGTAACATAATGAGTTCAGATGGTACAATATAAGTCGAGTGTAATCCCAAAGTGAGTCTAATACAAGATGAGTCGAATGTGATTCTAATCATTGTTCTAATAAGGTGATTCGAATAAGGTGATGCGAATAGTGATTCGAATAAGGTGATACGAATAGTGATTCGAATAGTAGTCAAACAATAATTTCGAATAAATTCTCCAAGTGTGTTTTAAAATACCGAGTTCGACATGTAAACTGCTGTAGGTAATATGGCACACCACTCACTGATCAGATGAGGGATGGCTATCGTTCGAATATAATTCACAGAGGGGTGATTCGAATAGGGGGATATGTCTACATGTCTAATCAGTATTTTTTCGCCCAGTCTAATACAAATGAATCCGTAATCCAACACATAAGACGAATACAAGTCCAACCAACATATGAAGATACGAATAGGGTGATTCGAATAGTGATTCGTATGATGATTCGTATGGTGATTCGAATAATAGAGGTAAGACAAGTAAGTATGTGTGTCGCATATATGGATTCAAAAATAAAAATATGTGTTTGTAACAGAGAATCACATACATCTAACTAGAACTTAAGTACAGTAATTGACAAGTAAATGAAAGAACAATCAGAGAATGTACTCGCCTGATACTCTCAAAAGAGTAGTGTACTATCAGATGTCTGCAACAGAGTCACAATGTCCTAAATAGAGCAGTATGGGTTATGACATGTTCAATACAAGGAAAATGAAAGCTACAATACAATCTACATGATTTCTAGGTCAAACTAGGTCAAAGTCAACTCTTGGTCAACTCTGGTCAAACCAAGTCAACTACACTAGTCAAACTAGGTTAATTAGTCAAATCTAGACTCAATGTTGACTTTTGGTCAACTCCAGTCAATCTTGAACTATTGGGTCAACTATTGGCCAACATAGGTCCCTACTAGTCTAGGTTTATCTAAAACCTACAATAATACTAAACTCCTAAGTTCTAACCCATAACCCATAACATATACTTACATATATCTCATAGACATATATATAATATGTATACATACACTATAATATTATTTTTAGGATACATTACCATCTCTAAGCCCTCAACCACAATACCAAACACAAACTATCCTAATACATCATGTATATTACATTTTCCACCTTGCATATACATACATATATATATATATATATATATATATATATATATATATATATATATATATATATATATATATATATATATATATATATTTACATATATATATATATATATATATATATATATATATATATATATATATATATATATATAACATATATAGATGTAGAGATGTGAGAAGGGGCTAAATGTTGTGTGTGTTTGTATAGAGGGTGGGTAAGTGACAGGAAAAACCATGTGTGTGAGGGTCCATGAGTGTGTGGAATTTAAACTAACATGTGTGTGACTAGGGAGAATGATTCTCAGGAATTTGTGTACACACTAGTGTTCTCAGGATTGTGTGTGTTAGGCTATGGGCTGACAGTGGACCAAAGTGAAGGGGATGTTGTGTGTGCGTGACTAACAGGAAATGACAGTAAAGGAAACATGGTGAATGGCAGGTTTATATACCTAAAGCTAACTGTTAAATCAATTGTTCCAACATCTATTGAAAACCTAAACTTCCTATACCACATAACCCACATTTCAACTTAACTAATCATGTGTGATAATTAACATGGCAAGTTAACTTCAAATCAGTTTTAAGAAGTTAAAATCAGGATTTAATCCTGACACATGCATTTCAGCCATATACCCCAATTGCCAATCCTAACTATAATCAATCCAAATCAAGTTCCACATGTAATCCATCATTGAAATAAATTAATACACATACCCATGAGTTTAAACATGGCCATATTTAACATTGGGAAATCAGTCTCAGCTAATGTTTAACAGTGCCAATGTGATGTGTCTGTTTGTGATATCAAGAGTGCAATAACTAGGGAAGTTCAACACAATGACAGTTAGTGTGTTATAAGAGAGTGTCCACATGAACAGGGAACAATGTGTGTGTAAGAGGACAGTGAACAAAAGATTTCAGGTATATGAAGATTAATGACAGTCCACATGACCCAAATCACTGATTTCAGGTATGTCAGGACTGTGTATCAGTCTACATTCATCAAACAGTCCAAAATCCCATTCTCAAATGAAAAACCTAATCTTACATGATAATCCCACCTAGCATTTACTAATACACATGATGGAAATCTATTTGGCAATTAAACATTTCAAATCAGTTAATGTAATCTCTAATTTCAGAAACCTGAACAATGGGCTGGGTATCAGTCCTCTCTATTTCTCAGGGTTAAGACATTGGGATTCTCAGGTTTCAAGCATATAGTTCAATGACTGCCAATAAGTGAACTAATTGACAGTTCACAGGGATTCGATTTTCAGGTTATTAAGTCTCAGGAATCATTGTATACTCAGGAAACAGTTCAACATAATTCAAATTTCAGTTTAACATTCTCAGAAAAAAACAGTGAATGAGTGGCAGTGTTCAGTTATTCAATGCTTAATACAAACCAACTCATATCAGTTAACTTCCAAAACCCAATCCAAGACTGAACCAAGCCCCTAGGACTATAACTATATTACTCAGGCATATACATACATGTAGGCATTATAAAATTGATACCAATTTACATTATCTAACATTTTAATTATCAATTAAACTGTGAAATTGAACATAGTATCAGTAAATTGGGAATACTGAAATTCGGACATCGAAAATATGATATAAATACAATTTAATGGTTGGTATCATGTCGTATACATGGCAAGGTGTCATATAGGTTGTATTGTGTCCAGACAATAGGACACGAAGTGTCCAGATATCGAAATACTCAAAATAAACATACACAGACCCAGTTGTACGTGACAGCGTCGTGCAGACATGTCGATGCTTCGTGGACACGACACAGCTCACATGGAGCCACGTGTTCGTGTCCACATGTAGCCCAAGTATAGGGCTACACGTTCGACACCCTGACACGTCACCACGACGTGTCCAGGGGCGACACGAAGCCCGTGTCAGAACACGAACTGTACTGCGTGTAGTTCAGTGTAAAACCCGTGCACGTCCAATTATGTGTCCGACACGACACGACCTATCGTGAAACTCGAGGGGGGGTCTGTCAGTGATGGCCTGTAAGACCCAGTTTTCTGAAATTGGGGTATTTTTGAAAATTTATTATTTTTATTATTTATTAATGGTGATTTAGTCATGTTATGAATTTTGGTGATTTTCAGTTAGATTAAAATTATTTTCTAAGTCATGGCTTATGACTTTGTGATTTTACTAGTGTAACCCTAGTGTAAACCCTAGAGATTTCATAACCTAGAAACTAACCATGATCATGTGAGCCTAGCCATAGGTTTAGAACATCAAATTAGGGCTTTTTAGCCTAAAGGGTATTTTGGTAAATTTCTAGGAATTATTTGGAATTATTTAGATTTATGTGATTTATTATTATTTAATTAGTTGATTAGTGTCATGTTAGTCCCTAACCTAGTTTAGCCTAATCTAGGGATTAGCAACCAACCTAGAAGACTAAGTGTAGGTATTTACTTTATGTTGTAAATATCTTAGGATTGAAATATCTTAGATATTTGCTTTATAGATATTTTTCATAAAACCTAGAAATATCTACTTGGTCCAAGACTTAGAAGCTAAGTTAGCAAGGTGGAAAGGAGCCCTAAATATCTACCCTACCCCCCCATGGCAGCCACACCCTACCCCCTTCCATATAAACACCCCCCCCCCTCTTCATTCATGCTATTTTTCATTTCACAAAAACGTAGTTTTCCTTCTACTTTCACACCCTCACCACTTAACCAATTTAGCTCCAAATTGAGCCCAGTTTCTTGCATTAGACTCCCCTACACTAGAGGATACCAATTGTGGCTTGCTAGCAAGGATTTGTGAAGCTTTGGACATTGGGAGTCGAAGAAGGATTTTATTCAAATAGGCCTATATTTGAGGATTTTGCACTCATAGGTAACTTGCCCTAACACCCATTAATATTGTGTTTTTTCTTCATAATTGCATGCATCTAGGTAACCCTAGCTCTGTTTTTAGGTTTGGTGAATTTTAGGGTTTGTTTGGTGTCGTATCGGACACGTATCCTATTTGTCAAAACATTGAATTTTTGTGTAAATTGCTCACTGTCATAGTATAAAATACACACTGTTTTCTAAATATTTTTGAACCAAATTCTAGCCTAGACCTAGCTAAACCTAACCCCTACTCACTGAGCACAAGTTGGCCTTGTGTCGTGTCCAAAACAGGACACAAAGCCCTCGGGACACACTGCACAGTACACAGGGAAAATGCCCTGCTACCACTGTGTCAGTTCTCACTGGACACGTCACTTGGACACGTCAAACTTGACACCCACCTTGGGGCATTGACTGACAGGTCATCCCCAAAGTTTGGGATGACTTCGTGTCGTGTCGGACACGAAATCGACTCATGAAGGGTCGTTCTATACACAGTGTACACACACAGACACTCGACTTTGAGCGTGTTGTGTCCACTGTACACGACACGTGGACACTTCGTAGTGTCATGGACACGAAGCCTATCCATAGGCGAACACATTGGACACAACCACGTGGTGTCACGTGTCCCGTGTCGCGAACACGAGACACGCGAAAACACTGACACGCAGTTTGAACACGTATTTTAGGGCTTCTGATACGTGTGTCGTGTCCCCTCTACACGACACGTGGACACGTATCAGGCCCATGGACACGAAGCCCAACCCTAGGCGCACCTTCGGGCACGAGCACGAGGCCTGTGTCGCTTTGTGTCGTGTCCTAGGTCGTTTTTTAAATTGTAATGATACATGTGTATCAGTTTAACCTACCCGTATGACTTTGAAACCTCGTGGACACGCCGTGTCGTGTCGTGACACCGTGTCAGGCTACTAGGGACCTAGACTAACCTAGGGGCTATCTTTACCAACCAACCTTAGGCCATCATAGTTCGGTTTGGGTGGAGTTTGAACTAACCTAAGTCGAGGGTTTGCTGTCCTATTTCCAGTTTCTGTAAATTTTCCAGTTTTGTAAAAAATGAATTTTGATTGTATATTAATGTTGATTTTTACATATAATGCTATGTTATTATTAGGTTGACATGTTGTATAAATGTTAGTGTGTGTGTGTGGGTGAAATTTGGGGAGAAATGGATGTGTATTCATGTGTTTTCACACATGTGCAAGGAGGGGCCTGTTTAGTGTACTCTGTGTGTGTGTGTTGGGAGCCAATTTCTGGTTCCAGAATTTCTGGAACTCTCCCCCTTCTCTGTCCAGACCTCTCTCTCACTGTCTCTCTCTCATTCTCACTCTCTCTCTAAGATTCCCTCTCTCTACACTCTCATTACTTCTCTTTCTATATATATATGGTATATAATATATATTAGGTATATTATACATATACATTATGTATGTATATATGTTATATATATATTGTAGTGTGTATACATGGTTATATATATATATATATGTGGGGTATATGGGTATTTATATATAGTGGCTATATATATAGGTTTTACATTATATAGTGTATGTATATATATATCTATATAGGTAAACCTAGAACTAGTTGACCTAAGCTACTAGCCTATGGGCTATAGCTATTAGCCTATGGCCATTAGGGCTAACCCTAATTGACCAAATACCCATGACTTAACTAGTTTACCCCTTGTTTGACCAAGTGTTGACCAAGGTCAACCTTAGGTCAAACTTGACCTAATCAACCTAGTTTGACTTGAAACTAACCTTAATGACTAAGGTTTGACTAAACCCTAACTAGATGATTAGGTTGACCATATAGATTATGAGGGTAATCCTATATAGATGAAGATATGTATGGGGTTAAGTGAGATACTTAGAGTTGAGTCATGACTTGAGTTGGAGAATAGGATTAGCTTGATTATAGGATTAGGGTTGGTATTGTACTATATGTATTTATGTGTGGTATACTTTGTATAGGTAATTATAGTATAGTATTTTAGGTATTCTAAGACAGGTTAGCCTATGTTTGGTTTGGAGTTAGCCTTATAGAGTTTGACTGGATGTTGACCATTAGTCAAGATTAACCTAATTGCCTTATTAACTAGTCTTTGTTGACCTAATTACCTGACTGACTAGTCTTTGTTTGACCAAAACCTTAGTTAGTCTAAGATTGACCTAGACTTTGACCATGTTGACTAGTATTGACTAATCTGACCATTATTGACTAAGCCATAGATAACTTGACTAGTTTGGCTAGAATATTTGACCAAGGGTTGACTTTAACCTAGATTAGACTTGTTTAACTTTGTTTGACCTTGTATGACTTAGTTTAACTTCTTGTAACCTAATATGACTTAATTTGACTTAGTTTGACTGTAGTGTTGACCAAGTTTGACTTTGACCTAGATTGGCTTAGAATTCATATAGATTGCATCGTAGATTTCATTTACCTTCATTTTGGACATGTCATAACTGTATTACTCTATTTTAGGACATTGTGACCTTGGTACAGACATCTGATATTACACTACTCTTTTCAGAGTAACAGGCGAGTACATTCTCTGATAATTCTCTCATTTATTTGTCGATTACTGTATTTCAGTTCTAGTTAGTTCTATGTGATTCTCTGTATCAACACGTATGGATATTTCTGGATTCATGTATGCGACACATACCTTACTTACTGATCTCTATTACTGGAATCACTGGAATCATTTCTGGAATCATCATGTATTGGCCGGACTTATCTCGATTTTTGTGTCTTGTACTGGATTCACTTGCTGGGCGGGGAAATATTGAGTAAGACATGTAGACATACCCCAAATCCGGAATCTCCTACTGGAATCTACTGGAAGCATAGCCATCTCTTGCCTGATCAGTGAGAGATGTGCCTGATACCTACAGCCGTTTACATGTCGACCTCGGTATTTTAAAACACACTGTTAGATCATAGTTGGACTCACCCTGGTTTCATTGATCACTGTTGGACTCATCCTGTACTGGAAATTATCTGGTATCAGATTATATGGACTGGACTCACATTGGGATTATATTAGACTTATATCGTACTGTCTGGACTCACACATGATATTCTAGTTCAGTTAGCTTTTATTACAGTCTTCATTGCCATGATTCTTCTCTTGTTTTAGTTACCTTTCTTTTCTTGTATCTTACTGTGTCTCTGTGCCATCATTACCTGCATAGAACTGCCATGCTCATCAATAAAACTGTCTATAACTGCTTTATAGTTCTTTGTCATTTACTTGGGTTTTTCTTGATGAGTTGTGCTCGTTCCCGTCCTGATTGGACCTGTTGAAAATATTACAGATGATAATCCTGAGGACACATGCCCTGCTTACTATGGACCTGGCGAGGGATTAGCTATCTTTGGTCCCGACTCTCAGGAGTGATTCAGGAGATTAGCTAGTAGACTGCTTTAGCTTTCATGTTTTGGCTTGATGTATTAAAGTTAAGATATTGAGTCTGTATTAAGTTGGTTTGAGATATTGGAGTATTATTTTAGCAGTTAGTTGTTGTTGTCTTTAATTCCTTAGGTATAACTTCTGTGTTATCTTTTCGTGCTTAGACTATGTTTGAGTAGATCATACCCTTTACTTGCCCTCCATTCGGAGCTGATATCTGGACAAGTACTTTTTATATTCACTGCATGAGATTAGTTAGCAACCTAGAACAGCTTACTACCGCCGACACTGCGGCGTAGGCTGGACATAACCACTTCTCGTGCCCCTATACAGGGTGCGGGTCGTGACACGTTTTTAGTGGTGGCCCACGCAGGTCGAGAGTCGTATTTGTGCGATTTCGTAGTAGCACGACGACTTAGTTGTACTGCTACGAGCCTGTGATAGAATATAGGAATTAAGGTATTAGGATGATAGTATACCCAATCACTGTTAGGATTTCATGAGAGATTCCATGACGACCCTTGAGAATCTTATTTTGAACTTCGATATTGAAAACCCTTTTCCTCTTATTTTAATTCACCCTCACTCCTTGATGTTTAAGGGATCTTGGACTATTTAACCTTATTCATCATTACCTCCCTTATATTTTGACCTTTTTTACTGCTAATTTAGCCTTAGTTTTGCAAGCTTATATTTTATCGAGCTTGATCATGACATATTTTATTGGGGGCTAGTACCCACTAACATATTGTCTAATCTGGGCCGGTGCATGATGGTCTGATCAACCTATTGCACTTTGGTTCGCTTTCATATATTATTCTACATGGATGGAGCCACTTGCAGGTTCTGTTCTTTCAAATCCATTCCCATCTTGTTTCATTATATCTGTCTTGAAATCCAATTCCATATGCTCCTACCTATTTCTTATTTTTGATGAATTTGACCTGATAGTTCTTTTGATTTTATCTCTTACTTAGGAGTGGGAGTAGGAGTAGGAGTAGGAGTAGCTCTAATTGTTAATATAATCCTTTAGGAATGAATTGATGTATGTGCTATACCTTTGACTTAGAAGAGTAGCTCTAACCATAGAATGGTAAACCTCTTAACCCTATTGATTCATTGTTTTCTTACCTACCTAGTCTAATACCCATAGTCACAGACTATCCCATTTAACCTATCCTTGTACTACTATTGCATCACAACTTCTGGTTTAAATTTAGGCCATTGACCATTCCCACTCTAATTATGATCATCGTAGGCACATTACCATGACTTTTAAATTAGGAGCACAAGACTAGTTGTTTTCTCAAAACCAATTTCACAGGCATGACCTAGACTTGACAACCTACACCCATGACCTTAGTATCCCACTAAGGCACACCATTTTATACTTCAAATTCTTAGTACGACTTTCCTGACACAAGACTTCATCCTAAATTACCCCATAGAGTTACTTTTGATTCCAATTTAAATTGAGGACACCCTTGACCTAAACCTGCCAGTCCAATTTATTGGACATGACCCAGTATAGGTCTACTACCCACATTTTACTTGTTGACCTTGTATGCTGCTAAGTAGTAACTCTGACTTTGATTGTTGAGGGTTTGACCCAGGAGGAGTACGACCATCTAAATTTCGAGGACGAAATTTCTCTAAGGAGGGTAGACTTGTAAGACCCAGTTTTCTAAAATTGGGGTATTTTTGAAAATTTATTATTTTTATTATTTATTAATGGTGATTTAGTCATGTTATGAATTTTGGTGATTTTTAGTTAGATTAAAATTATTTTCTAAGTCATGGCTTATGACTTTGTGATTTTACTAGTGTAACCCTAGTGTAAACCCTAGAGATTTCATAACCTAGAAACTAACCATGATCATGTGAGCCTAGCCATAGGTTTAGAACATCAAATTAGGGCTTTTTAGCCTAAAGGGTATTTTGGTAAATTTCTAGGAATTATTTGGAATTATTTAGATTTATGTGATTTATTATTATTTAATTAGTTGATTAGTGTCATGTTAGTCCCTAACCTAGTTTAGCCTAATCTAGGGATTAGCAACCAACCTAGAAGACTAAGTGTAGGTATTTACTTTATGTTGTAAATATCTTAGGATTGAAATATCTTAGATATTTGCTTTATAGATATTTTTCATAAAACCTAGAAATATCTACTTGGTCCAAGACTTAGAAGCTAAGTTAGCAAGGTGGAAAGGAGCCCTAAATATCTACCCTACCCCCCCCCCCCCCCCCCCATGGCAGCCACACCCTACCCCTTCCATATAAACACCCCCCCCTCTTCATTCATGCTATTTTTCATTTCACAAAAACCTAGTTTTCCTTCTACTTTCACACCCTCACCACTTAACCAATTTAGCTCCAAATTGAGCCCAGTTTCTTGCATTAGACTCCCCTACACTAGAGGATACCAATTGTGGCTTGCTAGCAAGGATTTGTGAAGCTTTGGACATTGGGAGTCGAAGAAGGATTTCATTCAAATAGGCCTATATTTGAGGATTTTGCACTCATAGGTAACATGTCCTAAAACCCATTAATATTGTGTTTTTTCTTCATAATTGCATGCATCTAGGTAACCCTAGCTCTGTTTTTAGGTTTGGTGAATTTTAGGGTTTGTTTGGTGTCGTATCGGACACGTATCCTATTTGTCAAAACATTGAATTTTTGTGTAAATTGCTCACTGTCATAGTATAAAATACACACTGTTTTCCAAATGTTTTTGAACCAAATTCTAGCCTAGACCTAGCTAAACCTAACCCCTACTCACTGAGCACAAGTTGGCCTTGTGACGTGTCCAAAACTGGACACAAAGCCCTCGGGACACACTGCACAGTACACAGGGAAAATGCCCTGCTACCACTGTGTCAGTTCTCACTGGACACGTCACTTGGACACGTCAAACTTGACACCCACCTTGGGGCATTGACTGACAGGTCATCTCCAAAGTTTGGGATGACTTCGTGTCGTGTCGGACACGAAATCGACTCATGAAGGGTCGTTCTAGACATAGTGTACACACACAGACACTCGACTTTGAGCGTGTCGTGTCTACTGTACACGACACGTGGACACTTCGTAGTGTCATGGACACGAAGCCTATCCATAGGCGAACACATTGGACACAACCACGTGGTGTCACGTGTCCCGTGTCGCGAACACGAGACACGCAAAAACACTGACACGCAGTCTGAACACGTATTTTAGGGCTTCTGATACGTGTGTCGTGTCCCCTCTACACGACACGTGGACACGTATCAGGCCCATGGACACGAAGCCCAACCCTAGGCGCACCTTCGGGCACGAGCACGAGGCCTGTGTCGCTTTGTGTCGTGTCCTAGGTCGTTTTCTAAATTGTACTGATACATGTGTATCAGTTTAACCTAGTTTACCCGTGTGACTTTGAAACCTCGTGGACACGTCGTGTCGTGTCGTGACACCGTGTCAGGCTACTAGGGACCTAGACTAACCTAGGGGCTATCTTTACCAACCAACCTTAGGCCATCATAGTTCGGTTTGGGTGGAGTTTGAACTAACCTAAGTCGAGGGTTTGCTGTCCTATTTCCAGTTTCTGTAAATTTTCCAGTTTTGTAAAAATGAATTTTGATTGTATATTAATGTTGATTTTTACATATAATGCTATGTTATTATTAGGTTGACATGTTGTATAAATGTTAGTGTGTGTGTGGGTGAAATTTGGGGAGAAATGGATGTGTATTCATGTGTTTTCACACATGTGCAAGGAGGGGCCTGTTTAGTGTACTCTGTGTGTGTGTGTTGGGAGCCAATTTCTGGTTCCAGAATTTCTGGAACTCTCCCCCTTCTCTATCCAGACCTCTCTCTCACTGTCTCTCTCTCATTCTCACTCTCTCTCTAAGATTCCCTCTCTCTACACTCTCATTACTTCTCTCTCTCTATATATGGTATATAATATATATTAGGTATATTATACATATACATTATGTATGTATATATGTTATATATATATTGTAGTGTGTATACATGGTTATATATATATATATGTGGGGTATATGGGTATTTATATATAGTGGCTATATATATAGGTTTTACATTATATAGTGTATGTATATATATATCTATATAGGTAAACCTAGAACTAGTTGACCTAAGCTACTAGCCTATGGGCTATAGCTATTAGCCTATGGCCATTAGGGCTAACCCTAATTGACCAAATACCCATGACTTAACTTGTTTACCCCTTGTTTGACCAAGTGTTGACCAAGGTCAACCTTAGGTCAAACTTGACCTAATCAACCTAGTTTGACTTGAAACTAACCTTAATGACTAAGGTTTGACTAAACCCTAACTAGATGATTAGGTTGACCATATAGATTATGAGGGTAATCCTATATAGATGAAGATATGTATGGGGTTAAGTGAGATACTTAGAGTTGAGTCATGACTTGAGTTGGAGAATAGGATTAGCTTGATTATAGGATTAGGGTTGGTATTGTACTATATGTATTTATGTGTGGTATACTTTGTATAGGTAATTATAGTATAGTATTTTAGGTATTCTAAGACAGGTTAGCCTATGTTTGGTTTTGAGTTAGCCTTATAGAGTTTGACTGGATGTTGACCATTAGTCAAGATTAACCTAATTGCCTTATTAACTAGTCTTTGTTGACCTAATTACCTGACTGACTAGTCTTTGTTTGACCAAAACCTTAGTTAGTCTAAGATTGACCTAGACTTTGACCATGTTGACTAGTATTGACTAATCTGACCATTATTGACTAAGCCATAGATAACTTGACTAGTTTGGCTAGAACATTTGACCAAGGGTTGACTTTAACCTAGATTAGACTTGTTCAACTTTGTTTGACCTTGTATGACTTAGTTTAACTTCTTGTAACCTAATATGACTTAATTTGACTTAGTTTGACTGTAGTGTTGACCAAGTTTGACTTTGACCTAGATTGGCTTAGAATTCATATAGATTGCATCGTAGATTTCATTTACCTTCATTTTGGACATGTCATAACTGTATTACTCTATTTTAGGACATTGTGACCTTGGTACAGACAACTGATATTACACTACTCTTTCCAGAGTAACAGGCGAGTACATTCTCTGATAATTCTCTCATTTATTTGTCGATTACTGTATTTCAGTTCTAGTTAGTTCTATGTGATTCTCTGTATCAACACGTATGGATATTTCTGGATTCATGTATGCGACACATACTTTACTTACTGATCTCTATTACTGGAATCACTGGAATCATTTCTGGAATCATCATGTATTGGCCGGACTCATCTCGATTTTTATGTCTTGTACTGGATTCACTTGCTGGGCGGAGAAATATTGAGTAAGACATGTAGACATACCCCAAATCCGGAATCTCCTACTGGAATCTACTGGAAGCATAGCCATCTCTTGCCTGATCAGTGAGAGATGTGCCTGATACCTACAGCCGTTTACATGTCGACCTCGGTATTTTAAAACACACTGTTAGATCATAGTTGGACTCACCCTGGTTTCATTGATCACTGTTGGACTCATCCTGTACTGGAAATTATCTGGTATCAGATTATATGGACTGGACTCACATTGGGATTATATTAGACTTATATCGTACTGTCTGGACTCACACATGATATTCTAGTTCAGTTAGCTTTTATTACAGTCTTCATTGCCATGATTCTTCTCTTGTTTTAGTTACCTTTCTTTTCTTGTATCTTACTGTGTCTCTATGCCATCATTACCTACATAGAACTGCCATGCTCATCAATAAAACTGTCTATAACTGCTTTATAGTTCTTTGTCATTTACTTGAGTTTTTCTTGATGAGTTGTGCTCGTTCCCGTCCTGATTGGACCTGTTAAAAATATTACAGATGATAATCCTGAGGACACATGCCCTGCTTACCATGGACCTGGTGAGGGATTAGCTACCTTTGGTCCCGACTCTCAGGAGTGATTCAGGAGATTAGCTAGTAGACTGCTTTAGCTTTCATGTTTTGGCTTGATGTATTAAAGTTAAGATATTGAGTCTGTATTAAGTTGGTTTGAGATATTGGAGTATTATTTTAGCAGTTAGTTGTTGTTGTCTTTAATTCCTTAGGTATAACTTCTGTGTTATCTTTTCGTGCTTAGACTGTGTTTGAGTAGATCATACCCTTTACTTGCCCTCCATTCGGAGCTGATATCTGGACAAGTACTTTTTATATTCACTGTATGAGATTAGTTAGCAACCTAGAACAGCTTACTACCGCCGACACTGCGGCGTAGGCTGGACGTAACCACTTCTCGTGCCCCTATATAGGGTGCGGGTCGTGACATGGCCCCCTCCTCTGTGTCAATTTTCATGTGTCCACGTGTCCTACACAGAGAGAATTTTGGGTCGGGTAGCAGGACAGCCGCACGCGGCGTCGTGCTGCGTGTCCGTGTCGATTTTTGACACAAAAATAGCACGGATTCGTGCTCAGAGTTAGGGTTCCTAGATCTACACCTATAGGGCTAGAATATTGTGCAATTTGTTATCAAAAATATTAACATTTAATTGACAGTTGCAAATCATCAAACACTTGATTTAAAACCTAGATACGTGTCCGACACGGACACCAAACCCAATCTATTTCCTACCAAACTTAGCCTATAGGTCCCTGATACCTAGATGCATGCAACCATGAAGAGAAATCACAATATTAGTAGGATTAGAGGCATTTTACCTATTGAGTGAAAACTCAATGAAAAGCCTAGAATAGGGGTGGGTGTCCTCTTCCCTTGGGGGTGCCAAATGCTTGTGTAACCTTGCTAGCTAGCTTTCCTTAGCATCCTCAACAGTAGGGGATTCCAATACAAGAAATTTGGCTAAATTTGGAGTTGATTTGGATATTTGGGGAGAAGTTTAGAGAAGAACACAAAAGAGGCAATTAAAATGAATTAAAATGGTGCAAATGATTAATGTGTTGCATTTATAGAGGGGAGAATGTGTGATGGCTGCCATTAAGTTAGGGTTAGGCTTTAGGATGAGTGGCTAAGGTTTCTCCAACAAATTCTAGGCAATCTAATGGCTCACAATTAAAGCAACATCCTTTAACCTTTAGCCTAAAATATCTTTCTAACAAATATCTAGATATTACACTAACGTTATTACTTAATGAAACTCTCTAACTTAGTCTCTAGGGTCATGATTAACAATCTAGATTAGGCTAACTTCTAGGTCAAGTCTTAACAATTTAACTAACACATATTTAATTAATATAATTCACAATTTCACAAAAGTGTCAAAATGACCAAAATACCCCTAGGCTTAAAAGTAGAAATTTGAAATCCTAAACACATGATTAGGTCTCCTTGGTCATGATTAGTCTTCTAGGTCATGCATGACTAAGGTTACACTAGCATAACACCAATTTCATATTTCACTCAATTAAATAGTTTTAAAATAACTAAAAATCACCAAAAATTATATCATGACTAAAATATTATTATTAAATGATTTCAAATACAAAAGTTTAAAATTACCCTCATTTGGAAAAATTGGGTGTTACATGGATCACCAGGGAATCAATAGCTTCCCATTGAGAAGAGGAGGATCTTGGCAATAGAAGGTACAATTCTTACTCTGAAATCTACATTCAATCAGTTAATGGAAGAACTAGCTAGATCAAGAATCGGGTTCGACTTCCCTAATTTCCTCGACTATGGAAATTCCTCCTCCATAATATTTTCTGGCCATGGGGACTCCTTCACCCCTAACTTCACCTAATATCCCTAATTTGGGTTAAACTCCATGGGAGTGACTCCATCCATGACACCATTAGGGTCTACTAGAGCATGACCTATAGTTTCAGCCCCAAGCCTATTTTCTATTCTTCACCATTGGTATCTACACCAATGTCTATGGGACCTTCCTTTTGAGGACTGTGACAAATCAACAATATTGATTTTATTAATGGATGATTATAAAGAACAATAGAACTATATATATATATATATATATATATATATATATATATATATATATATATATATATATATATATATATATATATATATATATATATATATATATATAATATAATATAATTTATATAAAAAATATATATATAATATATATATATATATATATATATATATATATATATTATATATATAAAATATATATATATAATATATATATATATATATATATATATATATATATATATTTTGAAGCAACAGGTAATTGTGGCGAACTCGCCTCCACTAGGGCTCGAGCTCCCGACCACTTGGGCCGCATATATATATATATATATATATATATATATATATATATATATATATATATATATATATATATATATATATATAATATAATATATATATATATATATATATATTTTTTTATATATTTTTTTTATATATATATATATATATTTATATATTTTATATATATATATATATATATTTTATATATATATATATATATATATATATATATATATATATATATATATATATATATATATATATATATATATATATATATATATAAAAATATATATATATATATATATATATATATATATATTTTATATATATATATTTTTATATATTTTTTATATATATATATATATATTTATATATTTTTTATATATATATATATATATATTTTATATATATATATATATATATATATATATATATATAATTATATATATATATATATATATATTTATATATATATATATATATATATATATATATATATATATATATATATAAATATATATATATATATATCCAATCCAAAGGTCCCATCCTAATAAGTCAATTATGTCAAGTATATAGCTCCAGTATTTCTCTTCTTCCAGTTGGTAAGCTTAATTTTCTAGCTATTGGTTCGTACGTTTTTTTTGTCACCTTAATTTTCTATTGTTCGATTTTGACATTCCAACTACATAATTTATTCTTTTGAAGTACATTTTGTCAATTTTGATACGTATCGAGACCACTTCAAAAGATATTCTTTAGTACAAAAATGTAATTTAAATACTTGTATTGTCAAATATTCTTTTGAAGTGGTTCCGATGTTCATCAACGAAATATGCTTCAAAAGAACAAATTTTAAAATTTGGGTGCCAAAATCGAACATTAAATATTGAGGTGCCAGAAACGTCTGATGCTATAGTTGGGGTGCCATTAGAATAACTCGTTCCAAGAATTGTGAGCGCTATAGTTGGTGTGCTATTAGAATAACTTATTGCAAGAATTGAGAATTCATCCCTATCACACATATTTGATGTACATGTACCACTAAGGAGGTCTTCTTTCATTTCACAAATCTTCTGAATTTTATATTGAATTGATACAAAGTATTGATACTAATGCTGGTAAGAATCGAGAATTCATCTCTATCACACATATTTGTTGTTCCGTGGGAAAGCTCCCGGGTTTCGCCTCCAACAATCCTGTCTCAGAAATGATGTCAAAGTATATATTTTCGGTGGAACAAAAAATACCTTTCGTACTTCGAGCTACCTTAACTCCGAAAAAAAACTTCAACGCCCCAAGATCTTTTATATGAAAGCATGTATTCAAATAATTCCTAAAGGCAGCAAGAGCAGCAGAATTATTGCCAGAGAGAATCAGATCGTCAACATACATAAGAACATTTATCTGAAAATTGCCCTTATGAAGAGTAAAAAGCAAGTAGTCAGAGCACGATTGGCAGAATCCGTACTTCTTCAAAGAAAGCCAACTTTGCAGACCAAACGAGGCGCCTGTTGAAGCCCATAAAGAGATTTTCGAAGTCGACACACCTGATTGGGGCGTGTAGTTAAAAAATCAAGGGTAGTTTGATATATACTTATTTTGTAAGATCTTCATGCAGGAAAGCATTCTGAACATCCACCTTATGTAGTTTCTAATTCTTTTGCAGCTAGATCTAGAAAAGCATGAACAGTAACCATTTTCGCAACCGAAGCAAAAGTATCAGTGTAATCAATCCCTTCAACCTGATGATTTCCAAAAACTACCAAACGAACTTTAAGCCGCTCGACACTCCCATCAGAGTTATACTTTATCTTATACACCCTTCGGCTCCCCAGAGCACGTTTTCCAGCCGGAAGCATCCCCATGGTCCAAGTGCCACTATCCTCCAAAGCTCGTATCTCTTTCTACATAGCTTCACACTACCCTGCATCTTTAACCACCTCTTTAAAGGAGGCCAGTTTTGTACCTGCAGTTATAGCTGTAAGAAAATTACTGTATACTTCAGTTTTATCAATCAACAATGACACCTAAACAGCACGAGAAAAATCATCCACAATTGTAAAAAAATATCTAGCTCTACACGAAGAAGGCGTAGGATACGGCCCCCAAAGATCACATTATATCAAATCAAATGTTGCAACAGCCCTAGAGTCGCTAACAGGAAAAAAATCTCAAATTTTCTTTATTTGATGGCAAACATCACATGCCTTATTCACTGAACTACTAGAGCTACTAGCAATATGAGGAGACCTTACTATTTTATCAGAAGGATGCCCAATTCGCTGATGGCCAATATCCAGAGAAGTCGCCCCAGTCACTGCCAAGGCCTGAGTCTTCAGTACAATACGAAAGTAGTAGAGTCCATCCGCCTGATGTAGTAGAGTACAATCTAATTTTATCCCTAAATTTAATTCCTATGAACACATACTAGAATTCATGTCCTAATTTGCTTTGGTGATTTGTAAATTGAATTATTTGTGTATGTGATGTGAACCCCTGATGTTGTAAACAGTCGCAAGAGCACCTATAACATTGCCAATGATAGCATCCCCTTGTTGATGTGAACCCTTGAACAAAGTTAAAAAGAGGAGTTATGTATTGAGATACCTAAGGAGTGTCTATTTTATGATGATTACATAATTGATAAATTTTTACCATGATCAAATTAAGGTTGGGCTGATACAAAGTCTTGATACTGAGTTATGGCAAATTGCAATTGGACTGATACTGAGTCTTCATACTGTAGGATTGCCATATGTTCCATTGCCAAGTGCCAAGGATCTCATACTTGCACAGAGTAGGACTGTATCACATAATCTGAAGATTAAATTCTTCTCTTATAAAGTGTCTAGAAAATTAAGTCAGTCTAACCAAAAATGGATATAACCTTAATTGTTGTAATATATATTTAAAAAGTCACTAAAACCTTTTTTTTTCTTCCATATGTATCTTTGACGTAGTTAAAAAGAGAAAACTTTCTAAAATTCTTCCAATTACATAAAAATATAATAAATCCTAAAATCAGTTGATGTTCAAATTGTTATTTAAACTAAGTACATGGTATTATCTAACTAAACACATGTCCAAAATTCTAAAAAAAGTATATCCATAACAAATTCTAGTTAAAATATATTCAAATCAAATTGAAATATTTTAATAAAATTTATTTTTTTTAACGATAGTTTTTTTGTATAGTCAATGCAAGTGAACATGACTAGTATATATATCGATAAAATGCATATCCAATGAGCACACCTCCTATCCGTAGGATCTTAGCTAACTTAAATCTAATGGTTGAAGGTATCGATTTGTATGTAAGGAAGGCTCATAAATTATTGACATAAAAGATTTTAAATCTTTCAAATTATAACAAATCTCAATAAATTATTTAACCACACCTCCAAAACAAACGTAGGTATGGGCTCCATGGATCATACCACTTTCAAACATGAATAAATATATGGAAAGTTGGAGGGATTTATAGGAAAGATTTGCGTGAAAGATCACTAATTATAAGTTGATATCCGAAAGAAATAGGAACCCTAATTCAATTATATTCCCCCACATAGATTGAAACTTACGATATATTCCCATATTGAAATCCTAATCATACCTTATTTTGGATCCTTCAAATATATTAATCCAAATCCTATTATACTTCAAACCTTTTATATATATCTGTAGCAAAGGGAGACGCATCATCTTTGTGTTCTTCAACAGACATGCCTGCAGGAGCGAAATAACCATGGTCGTGTGCTGCCGCGGGTGGTGTTCAATACCAGTGGTGGTCGACTCTCTTGCCTGAGCTCTTAGTTTTGATCCTGCAACGGCTTCCGTCCGTCCGTGATCGCATCCATTTCGGTTGTGTGTGTAGTTGGTGGAGGTCGGTACTGACAGAGGCTCAACATCTCCTGCCTCCAACAGCTCCTCTGCTACTGCTTCCTTATGCAGAAGACGACGACCACTCGTATCCCCGTCGACAAGTACCGCACGGTAGCACCCCAGTCAGGTGGGTTCATCGGATCCTCCTACCTGTTGGGTGGTCCCTCCTTAATTGGAGAGAGGATTTAGAGTTCCCAAGGTTCATTCACCTTGGAGAAAGTCTAAAAGACTTGTGGAGTTCCCAAGGTTCATTCACCTTGGAGAAAGTCTAAAGACTTGTGGAGTTCCCAAGGTTCATTCATCTTGCATGAATGAATCTTGGAGGAGAAGGTTCATTCCCTTATGGCTATATAAGGAGATGGTTTGGGAGATGTTTGGGTTAATCCTCCCTTGTGATCTTGGTGCTAGAAGTGTTGGTGCTCCTTGTTTGCGGTGTTCTTCCGGACGGTGCTTCTACCTCGGGTGCTTCTTCACCAAAGTGTCTTCCATACTTGTGTATGAGAAAGATCCTCTTGAGTGTATCCAAGAGAGAGTTTGTAACTTTGTAATCCCACTATTCTTAGTGGAAGAAGAAAGAAAAGAACTATTGTTGTCCAAGGACGTAGGCACATAGCCGAACTTCGTTAATTCTCTTGTCTTTTGTATGTTTGTTTTTCTTTTCTTTTCTCTAGCCTCCGTGTTAAGCGGATAAGCTAAACTTCAACTCATTATAGCTCCCACGTTAAGCGGGTAAGCTAAACTTTAACTCATTGTAGCTCCCACGTTAAGTGGGTAAGCTATCTCCATCCCAATTAGCGGTATCAGTGCATACCCAACAATTGGTATCAGAGCCACACAAGCTTATTCATCATGATGGCAGAATCATTGTCTTCTACCTCCTCAACCATGATCAAGCTCACATCTTCAAACTATTCCATATGGAGGCCGCGGATGGAAGATATCCTCTATTGTAAGGATTTGTACGAAGTGTTACTCTGCAATGGACAGAAGCCAGAAGACAAATCTGAAAAAGATTGGACCACTCTAAATCGAAAAGCTATTGGAGAGATCCGTCCTTGGATCGACCAAAGCATTTTTCACCATGTTTCCAAAGAAACCGATGCTCATCAAATGTTGATGAAGTTAACATCGATGTACGAGCGAGAGACTCCTCAAAACAAAGCGTCACTCATTCGATGTTTGGTGAACCTGAAATACAAAGACGGACGAAGTGTTTCTGAACACTTGAGTGATTTCCAAGAGTTGGTAAATCAACTTTCAACCATGAAACTGGTGCTGGAAGATGAGCTATTGGCACTTTTGCTACTCAGCTCGTTGCTGGATAGTTGGAACACACTTGTGGTTTCCTTAAGCAACTCAGCTCCTCAAGGCGTCGTCACTTTAACCTTAGTAAAGGATAGTTTATTGAATGAAGAAGCGAGGCAGAAAGAACAAGGCATAACAACCGAGTCAGATGCTCTTGTTTCTGAGAATCGTGGAAGAACTCATCAAAGAAAATTCCACAACCGTGACCGCTTCAAAAGCAGGCCAAAAGATCATTCCAAAGGCACTTTCAAACCAAGAAAAGAGATCGAATGCTTTCATTGTGGCCTTAAGGGTCATATGAAAAGAGAATGTAGAAAACTCAAAAAGGAAAAGAGAAATGAATCAAATGAGAAGAATGAAGCCAAGGACACAACTGCCACTGCTTCAAAAGGCGATGAGATAATCATCATTTGTGATGATGGTATGGTAAATCTAACCTCTCAAGATTCATGCTGGATTATAGACTATGGTGCATCATTCCATATTACTTCCAGAAAGGAATTCTTCACAACCTACACAAGCGGAGACTTCGAAAATGTGAGGATGGGAAATGAAAAAGTTTCCAAGATTGTGGGAAAATGAGAAATAGCTCTTGAGACCAACACTGGCTGCCCCTTGATTCTCAAGAATGTGAGACATGTTCCAGACATGCGTCTCAACTTGATATCCACTGGCATGATGGATGATGAAGGCTACACCAATGTGTTTGGTGGAGGCAAATGGAAACTCAGCAAAAACTCCCTAGTGCTTGCTAGAGGGAAGAAGTAGAACACACTCTATACGACATATGCTAAGATCAACAATCAGCATGTTAATGCAGCAATCGACCAATCAGGATCAACGATTGGGTTATGGCACAAGCGACTGGGTCATATGAGTGAGAAAGGATTGCAAATTCTAGCCAAAAGAGAGGTATTGACCGGGCTGAAATCGAAAGGTACACCACTTGAACCTTGCACTGATTGTTTGGCTGGAAAACAACATAGAGTTTCATTTCATTATAAGGCTGCAAGTAGAAAACCCAATGTACTGGATGTTGTTTACTCTGATGTTTGTGGGCCTATGACTACTAACACTCTTGGTAGTGCAAGATACTTTGTCACCTTCATTGATGATCATTCCAGGAAGGTATGGGCATATGCAATCAAATCCAAAGATCAAGTCTTTGATGTGTTCAAGTAGTTTCACGCCAGGGTTGAACGTGAGACTAGTACGACTCTGAAGTGCATCCGTACTGACAATGGTGGAGAGTACATATGAGACTTCAGAATCTATTGTAAGAATAATGGGATCAGACATGAAAGATCGGTTCTAAAGACCCCTTAGCACAACGGGTTGGCGGAGAGGATGAACAGAACGATCGTTGAGCGGATCAGAACCATGTTATCTCACTCCAAGATGCCAAAGGGTTTATGGGGTGAAGCATTAATGACAGCAGTTCACTTAATCAACTTGTCTCCATCAGCTCCACTCAATGGTGATGTACCGAACAAGTTTTGGACAGGAAAAAAATGTGTCCTACCAATACTTGAAGGTGTTTAGGTGTAGAGCATTTGTGCACATTCCTAAAGACGAGAGGTCCAAGCTTGATGTCAAATCAAAAGAATGCATTTTTCTTGGATATGGAGATGAAGAGTTCGGCTACAGACTCTGGGATCCTGTCAATAAGAAGATTGTCAGAAGAAGAGATGTGGTCTTCTTTGAAGATCAAACTATTGAAGATTTTCAGAAGGGAGAAAAGGTTGATAGCTCCAGGGAATTTTTTGTCAACCTAAATCCAGTTTCTCAGTCCCGGGAACAAAGGGGAGATCCGGTCGAGAACAATGAAGCTGAAATCTATGATCATGTCGAGGACAATCATGATGATAACATCGTACATGAAAATGTTCAAGAAGAGCAAGCTCCTGAAGGACCTCAACTGAGAAGATCAAACAGACAACCGAAGCCTAACAGCCTCTACAGTCCATAACAGTATGTATTGTAAACAGATGCAGGAGAACCTGAAAACTATTAAAAAGCCGTGAGACACAAAAAAAAAGGGGGAGTGGCTGGAAGCCATGCAAGATGAGATGAAGTCCTTGCATGAGAATCACACTTATGATTTGGTAAAATTACCAAAAGGAAGAAAGGCACTCAAGAACAAATGGGTGTATAAGCTGAAGATAGAAGAAAACAAATCACAACCAAGATACAAGGCGAGGCTAGTTGTGAAAGGTTTTAGTCAGAAGCAAGGAATTGACTATGAAGAGATTTTCTCACTAGTGGTGAAGATGACATCTATCAGAGTAGTGCTCAGCTTGGCTGTAAGTCTAAATCTAGAAGTGGAACAACTAGATGTGAAGACTGCATTCCTTCACCGAGAGATTGAAGAAGAAATCTACATGGAGCAGCCAGAGGGTTTCAAAGTCAATGGAAAAGAAGATCTAGTCTGTCGACTAAAGAAGAGCCTGTATAGACTGAAACAGGCACCACGCCAGTGGTATAAGAAGTTTGATCTCTTCATGACCAAGCAAGGATAACTGAGGACCACTTCTGATCATTGTGTGTTTGTTAAAAGGTACTCAGATGGTGAACTGATTATACTCCTTCTATATGTTGATGATATGTTGATCGTAGGTCGTGACAATGACAAGATCAGCATGTTAAAGAAAGAGCTCAGCAAGTCTTTTGCAATGAAGGACTTAGGTCCAGCAAAGCAAATTCTCGGTATGCATATCTCCCGTGATCGAAGGAATGGGAAGATGTGGTCACCACAAGAGCGCTATATCGAGAAGGTGTTTAAGAAGTTCAACATGGACAAGGCAAAGCCTGTAGCAACTCCACTTGCTAATCATTTTTTGCTCAACTCAAGACAGTATCCTACAAGCAACAAAGAAAAAGAAGAGATGGCATCAGTGCCATATGCCTCAGCAGTTGGCAGTCTTATGCATATGATGGTGTGCACCAGACCTGACATGGCACATGTTATTGGTGTCATCAGCAGATTCTTATCTAATACGGGAAAAGAGTATTGGAAAGCGGTGAAGTGGATTTTGAGATACCTCAGAGGTACTTCCAAAATTAGATTGTGCTTTGGAAATGACAAGCCTGTGTTGATTGGGTACACAAATGCAGATATGGCTGGAGATTTTGACTCCAAAAAATCTACTTCAGGATATTTAGTTACTCTTTCAGGGGGAGCTGTTTCTTGGCAGTCAAAGTTACAGAAGTGTGTTGCTCTATCGACTACGGAAGCAGAATATATCGCAGCGACAGAAGCATGCAAGGAACTACTGTGGATGAAAAGATTCCTACAAGAGTTGGGTCAAGAACAATGAGAATATGTTCTTTATTGTGATAGCCAGAGTGCTATCCATTTGAGCAAGAATTCGAGTTTTCACTCAAGGACAAAGCATATTGACATGAGATATCATTGGATTCGTAACGTGGTGGAATCCAAGCAACTTCAGATTGAGAAGATCCATACCAATGACAACGGTTCAGACATGATGACTAAATCTCTACCTAAAGACATGCACATCTTTTGCAGAAGTGCAGCTGGTATGACGGAGCCTTCCACTTAAGTTGGAAAGGGGGAAATTGTTGGGTGGTCCCTCCTTAATTGGAGAGAGGATTTGGAGTTCCAAAGGTTCATTCACCTTGGAGAAAGTCTAAAAGACTTGTGGAGTTCCCAAGGTTCATTCACCTTGGAGAAAGTCTAAAGACTTGTGGAGTTCCCAAGGTTCATTCATCTTGCATGAATGAATCTTGGAGGAGAAGGTTCATTCCCTTATGGCTATATAAGGAGATGGTTTGGGAGATGTTTGGGTTAATCCTCCCTTGTGATCTTGGTGCTAGAAGTGTTGGTGCTCCTTGTTTGCGGTGTTCTTCCGGACGGTGCTTCTACCTCGGGTGCTTCTTCACCAAAGTGTCTTCCATACTTGTGTATGAGAGATCCTCTTGAGTGTATCCAAGAGAGAGTTTGTAACTTTGTAATCCCACTATTCTTAGTGGAAGAAGAAAGAAAAGAACTATTGTTGTCCGAGGACGTAGGCACATATAGCCGAACCTCGTTAATTCTCTTGTCTTTTGTATGTTTGTTTTTCTTTTCTTTTCTCTAGCCTCCGTGTTAAGCGGATAAGCTAAACTTCAACTCATTGTAGCTCCCACATTAAGCGGTTAAGCTAAACTTCAACTCATTGTAGCTCCCACGTTAAGTGGATAAGCTATCTCCATCCCAATTAGCGGTATCAGTGCATACCCAACACTACCGGACTCGCAAAACATGTCGGATCAGACCCTACAAGAAGAGCACTACCGCTGTCATCATCGACAGAAGAAGGCCATATGTGGGTCGTCTATGGGGTGGTTGTTGGTTAGAGACTACGACGGAGATGTTCGCTTGTGGAATCCTATAACGAAGGAGGAAATTCCACTCCCTCCGCCTCCTTATAATTTCTCTTGTGGATATAACAATTCCTCTTACGTGGGCAAGGTTGTCTTGTCCTCGAATCCTTCTTCGTCGTCCCAGCTGCCGCGAGATTGCTGCACGGTGATCATTCGTAAATGCTCACGAGCATTGAGCTTCTGCAGGATTAGAGACAACGACAGCTGGACCACCATCGAGGAAGAAACCACTGGTCCTGGTCTTGGTTTCCGGGGAAAATTTTGTTTCCATGACTTAATTTGTTACTGAGGGCAATTTTACGGTGTAACATTGGGAGGAAGGGTTGTGATGTTAGTTGTCAATGGCCCAAGTCCAAAGATAGTTGTAGCTGTGGATTGTGATTGGTACCAACCGATCATAATCCGTCGCTACTCCTATCAATATTATCTGGTGGAGTCATCCGGGGAGCTGTTGAGGGTTACAAGGCTCACCAAAAGGATCACAAAAATTGACGAGAATGGACATGGGCATGAGCATACAAAGTCGACTATAAAGTTTGTGGTTCATAAGCTCGATTTTGAGGCAAAGACGTGGAGCAGCGTGGTAAGCTTGCAGGGTGATCAAGCATTGTTTCCGGGATCCAACTCCGTGTCCGCCGCCGCTGCTGCTGCTACCGATACCGATGGATACAAAAGGAATTGTATCTATTTCTTGGATGATGATTATGACTATTGCGTGAGAATGGGAAGTGACATGGGTGTGTTTGATTTGGAGGATGGAAGTGCCACTACGTTCGGGTTGACGTTCGGGTCTGGTGGGTTGGGTAGGTACAGATGTCGCTTGTTGAAGAAGAACTGCTTGGCAGTTTCCTACCCTCCGCGGTTCTGGATCGATCTTGCTCCATGGTAGGTTGTCAAGCAAGTCATGAAGTGATCCTGAAATTGAGACTAGGAGAATTTATTACAAGTTTATGTATTGAATTTCTCTTTTAATTGATAACTTCTTCGAGAATTGGGACTAGGAGAATTTATTACAAATTTATGTATTGAATTTCTCTTTTAATTGATCATTCTAATTCCATCCTTAAATTTAATTCCTATAACACATACTATAATTAATGTCCTAATTTTAACATTCTAGGCTTTGGTTATTTGTAAATTGAATTATGCGTGTATGTAATGTGTGCTAGGTATGTTTATGATTAATCTTGTCATGAACAAGAGAAACTTAATTAGGGTCCTAAATTCTAGGACTAATAAGTCCTTCCAGCATGTCAATTTTATTATTTCTAGGGTCAAATTCCATCAATTATTAGTTCTCTGGGATTCTTAGTTCAAGTAAATATATAGTCTTTACTTTTTACGTCTGATCCCATGTTTTCCGTAAAAAAAAGTTTTGATATGTTTATAATTTAGGTCTAGGAAATAATGATCCGGTAAGATTTTATTGGATTGAATATCATATTTCCAACTTATCCTCTTTTTGACTAATTAATCCTATCTATATATGGAACCATCTTAGTTAAGAAAATATATGATAATATGGAACTATACATGGAATGATATCATTAAGTAAAGATAGAGTTGGAAAAATATGGGATTAAATAAACCTTTGGAAATTCATGTGTGTGTGTTTTCTGTATGTGCAATTTTAATTAGAATATCATAAGGTCAGCTGTCCATGTGACTATTCATGTGTGTGTGGTTTCTTTTTTACAATACTAAGAGATTAGAAGTACGAATTTTGTTATTTTTTTAAATTTTTTATTGATAATAATAATAACCTTTGAAAAATGGTAAGGACATAAAAATTTATTACTATTGGAACATGCAGAGTTGTATGAAAAAAAAAGAAACTTCATAGCATGCAAACTATATTGCTTTGACTCTTAAACATAAATTAAATGGCATGCAAGTCTTTATAAAATACTCGAGGGTATTTTAGGAATTTAAAAGTTTCACCATCAAGTTTTCATACTATATAGTAGAATCGATTATATATAGATATAGTTATCTCTTAGGGTCTTGGTTGCAATATATATATATTTATATATATATATATATATATATATATATATATATATATATATATATATATATATATATATATATATATTAAGATTTTTTTAAAAAAAATACTATATTTCCAATAATTTTTCTTCTTTCTAATATTATCTAAA
This sequence comes from Iris pallida, assembly GCA_029216955.1. Classification (NCBI taxonomy): domain Eukaryota; kingdom Viridiplantae; phylum Streptophyta; class Magnoliopsida; order Asparagales; family Iridaceae; genus Iris; species Iris pallida. The sequence continues at coordinate 31,611,310 of JANAVB010033017.1, forward strand.
TATAATTTAAATATTTAAATTTAAATTAAGATTTGTTATATATATATATATACATATATATATATATATATATATATATATATATATATATATATTTTAATTAAGATTTATAGAAATTTAATTCAAATTTAGTAACAATTTGTTATGGATATATGTGAATAAAAGAGGGGATATTAAGTTATTCGGAAGAAAAATAAAAAAGAGTATTCAGTTATGCGGAAGAAAATGAGAGAGTTTAAAATTTTTATCTTGGATAATTTTTTTAAAAATAAAATGGTCGATGATATGTATACAGCTTAAACGGCTAAATCTTGAGCCGTTTTGAAACATATATAGTTACTTTCTTTAAAAAAATCTACATTATGATTGAAATATAAAAATTTAAATTATGTTAGAATATTTTTTATAATATTTTAATTATGATTTATAATAAATATATTTTTAAACTTTTTGATATGTGTTTAGTTAGATAATATCATTTAGTTTGTCTAATTATAGTTCAAACCAATTAGCAAACTATTCAACAACAGACTAGCTCGTGCCTAAGACATTATAATTTCAGGCTGTGAAGAAATTAAGGCATTTCATCACACAAAAGACACGGACAAACCATAATATATAGTTTGCAGTATCGGCCGATACCTAAACGGTTTGGCATGTTCCGATCCGAAACTGACTGATACCGATATTGGGGGTCTTTTTTTGTCAATTCGGCAAGAAAAAAAATCAACAAAAAGACCAAATCAACAAGGGTATAAAATCATAATAAGATTGTAAATGCACGTAAAGAGAAAACTTGTCGCATGTAAACCAATTAGCAAGGGTGACTACTATTTCATTCAAATTACAAAACCACCAAAAAAGAACACTGTAAATACTTAACGTTATGCCTAATGTATAAAATATATTTTCTAAATGTTAATAATTTATAATTGTTATTTGATTTCCGATAATAAAAAAATACAATACTCCGATTCGAAACGGTTGATACTACAAACATTGCACTCATAAGAATAGACCAATATCGATACTGATACGGATACTGCAAACATTGATAAAAGCGGTGGCAAGTATGAACTTCCAAGATAAAGCATGCTAGTGTGAGAAAATATCATGGAACATAGAGCATCATCTTTGAAAATTAAAAGAAAAAAAAAATGGGATAGGGACGAAGAAGATGAAGTTTTATTTTTTAATTTTTGAAAAGTAATGTAATTTTTGTTTGGTCTAGGAAAAACATTGCCTCAATTTTCAAAAGTAATGTGTCTTGCACATGACTGTTAAGTATAATAGAGACTAACCAAGGGATTAACTGGAAAAAAACTTTAAAAGTTCATAATGTTATCTTGATATTTTTAAAAAAAAATTCATGATATTAAAGTGAAGAAATACAATAGCCAGCGGATTCAAGTGAAATTTAGCCACACACATCTATATCATTCAAGTTTTAAAGATTGCTTCCTATATGAGAACTTTTTTATGTGCTAATCATCTTTGCTCTACTGTTCAAAATAGTCACTACAAATCAACAATCATCATGATGTCACGCCTTAAGGGCCGGTTTGGTAAATCATAAATGTAGAAAATTTTATATTTGGACTTTCAAGGATGGAAGAAGGATAGGAATCCATCAACTTCCTTGTTCCATGTCCTCTTAGTAGGGGACACATGCGTTTGGTTGGAATAGGAAAGTAAAAAAAAGGGATGTGAGAGAGTAGACAAATGAGTTCGGTTGAGATAGACGAGTGAAAAGTGGAAAGTGAAAGAGTATATTATAATAGTAGTAAAATTATAATTAATTCATATAACATCTTTTTGATATGATTCACATAATCTTTTAATAAATTAAATAATTAGTTTGATAAATTAATATAATAATTAACTATCCTAGTTATATAATAATTAACTAACTACATAATAATAAGAAAACAATTCAGTCCAAAGACTCCAAACATATTACTTAATTTATTAATTAATTCCTAACTATCCTAATTAGTTACTAGTTTATTAGTACGAACATAGTCGGCCGGTCCAAATCTAGGTAATGCGGATACATCCAAAATTATTTAGTGTCAGATACATAATAAAAATTGCAAGAAAAAATGTTATCGAAATTAATTAATTTTTGATACGCGTATTGCAAACTGCAACAAAAAATGTTACCAAAAAATGTTACTAAAAGTGTTACAAAAATTGTGTCAGATACGTCCAAAATTAATTAATTAATTTTTTATACCTAAGATAACAATTTTTGTACTGAATATGTAATACACTTACCAATTATTAACAATAGAAAGGGGGAATCCACCCACATCCAGTAAAACTGGATATGGCAGCCGAATCTTTGAATTGCTTTTCCAACCGACAAGAACTATCGTTGTCAGCCCGGCTCCACTTTTCCATCCCACATCCCTTTTTACGAAATAGTGGGAGAGAGGAGATTGGCTCAATTTCGGGTCGAAGTGTTGGATATTATTTTTTTATCATCCTGAAAATGGAATAACAAAATAATAAAAAAAGGTTAGAAATACCGGTCTACGGGGAAGTCATACACGAATCACTGCCCTAAGAGATTATCGAGGTCTATGTGCAGACATCATCTCGAATCCTCCTAGCGGTAAAACCCCCTTCCTACCGGCTTTCCGTCACCGCACACGGCTTCGGAAGAACGACCCAAACTTGGCTATTGCCCAGAGTAGGAGAGATTGAAATAGAAAAGTATACATTATATGATATAAATTTTTGGAAGAAGAGAATGAGGAGAATCATATAGTTGCTCCTCTCAAAGATGTTCTTTCAACAAGACAAAGTATGCATTATATAGATAACTCTTAACCTATATAATTAATATAATTTATTAGGATTAAACAACCAATAAAATGGATAATAATATGCAATAGTTAATAGGAATTAAAACCAACAATTAATACAATAAAAGACATTGAAATTTGATTTTTTACAAATTTATACAACAATCCCCCCCAAAAAATCAAGTTTCAAAAATAGAGTTAACAATATTCAAAAATAGTAGAGATAAAGAATTTCTGGACAAATGAATACTATGCAATAGGTGAGATGGACTACAGCCTTGAATCTCACTTAGTGACTATTGTCTTTATCTGAAGAAGTACTTGATGGACTACGCCTTGAATCAGACATCTTGAATCAGATTTAGAAAATAACACACATAGTATGCTAGAGGTTCTTGGGTCTGTCGGGGTGGCGCTTTTGGTTGGCCATGCGCACTTTTTTCCTTATTCATGAGACTTGTCTGGGATCACCATGCCCCATAGTCGCGGCCTTCACGACCTCTCACATAGATAAGTCCTCTAAGGGTTGGCGATTGGAGTCAACCCTGCATAATCAAGCTTGGACCTATTAAGAGTTTTAAAACTCATCCTAACCAAATCACGTCGGAACACATCACCATAGGGATTGAGAATCATTGTACACATGTACAGCCACTTGGGCATTATTTTAATGAGATTGTAATCTCGGGTCAGTGTTCCATAAAGTCACCTAAGTCCAGCTTGTTTCTACCCATTGAATTGGCTTCTTGTGATCTCCAGTCAGACTCGGTTAGGTTGCCACTATTGGTGACTTACTTATGGGCTTAACCCCATCCCCCTCGATAATTCTAGGATTAATTTCCCAGATAAACTCTTCGTCAAGAGTAAACAGATTCTTCGTCAAGAGATCTGTAAAGTTCTTTTATGACTTTTATAGTCAAGAACCACATTTTTGCCCTTTAGGCTCTTTTAATGTCTTGAAATGCAGCTGCAGGTACCTGTTCATCTTAGAATTCACAAGATCATATTTTTAGTGTAATTTTAAAATAAATAACAGGTACAAAAATATGTTTATCATGTAAAGTATAAAATGCCTAAGCCATACAGCTTCAGTACAAGATGTGACTGAAGATAATATTTCTGAGTATATATACTCTTAGATAAGATTCTTACATATACTCAAAGGATGACAACTCCTCATAGAGTAAAAAATATATATATATATATCCATAAATGAATTAGACGTCGTATGAGTCGGTTATCCAGTTTGTATTAAAATGACATTCTATGACATAAGAGTATCTAATATGATACACTTTTATAGTCTAGAATATTCTTAAAAAAATATATATTCTGAAACTGGTTTGACTGATTTAGTTATTTTCTAAATCAGATTTGGTGACATCACAATTATTTAACAAGTATGTGATTTCACATCACAATTATATAAACATTAGGATAGTGAGTACAAACTCATCTGACTCTATCATCTCTTAAAGTAAAATACAGTAACTTTCAGGCTTGGCTCTTTATCTTACTGGCCATGTTTGTAAAAAAAAATACAGTTTTGAGTATTAGGATAACAGTTTAAGTGATTTTGCTAATCATCCTTAAAAAATCTTTAGTTTATCAAGTGTTGATTAATTTGGGTTAGCTGTAGGGGCCGGTTCCCAGCTAACGGAGGTCCACAGGGGGACGATTAAGTACCGTATCGCTTAGGGTTATTTACGCCCGGTTGACAGAAGGACCCTTTCGGCTTGTACCCAAAATAATCTCAACTTTTAAAACTTTAGATTTATAGGAATTTTCTATATCACTAAACTATTTTCTTCTGACTAAATTGTTTGAACGAATCAAAAAAAAAATTTATAGCGTCACGAAATATTTAAAAAAAACTAAGTTTGTCTAAATATTGTGACAGAACAATATTGTGATTTCTTTCTGACTATAAATTCTAATATTGTGATAATAGTCATTTAAGGTTCAAACATGTAAGCCGATCAAGGAAAGAATATTTATTCATTACCACCAAAAACCAAAAAATGATGGCTCACAGACTTCATATATTTATCCAACTAAACTTAGTAATCAAAATAAATAGAATATGTGAAGTGAATGTGAAAAATTACCATTCCACGTGATCGGAGAAATTCTGTACTAGATTTCGGCTTAGTAATAGTACTTCAGACGAATGTCATTTAGTACATTATTTGAGATTGTTATCCCTTAGCATGTTTGTTCCTTTTCTAACATGTCAAACTTCAAATGCTTCTGACTTGAAGAATAACATTACAAATATCATGTCCGAAAGAATAAAATGTCTAACAATCCGGTCTTCAAGAAAATAAATGTTAGTTTGTATATTAACAAGAAATATAACTAAAATGGTGTATAAAATTGTTCAATCTAGCTAGCACATCATATCTGTATACTTATCTTTGACAAAATGACAACAATGTATTGTGTTAAACTAGTGGATTAAGGAAAGAAAGTTTTTTGTATAATGTTCTGCTTAACAGTAAGTTCAAATTGTCACGCCCCGATTCATAGAGTCATTTATTCACATATTTTATCTCTTGGAATCGATCGTCCTCGCTTGGGCGTGATGCCGTACAAGTCTGGTATTGCACTTGTACAAGGCAAAGATGGTACATAATCGATTATTCTTCAAATAGGAATACATCGCAGCGGCAGAAGCAGATAAATTGAATTTAATGAGGACAATCTCTCTTATTGAATAGAAGTACATCACTTCTTTATAGCAGCGGAGAAAAAGAGTAACTTGAAGCCACATAGAGATATGTAGAACTTTATTCTCTTTATTGATAATTGAAGAAGAGTACAAGACTTGTATTGAAGTACAATAATTACAGCACATCTCACTTTACATTGGAAACCAACTGAACAATGCTATACAGCTTACATTTGATATTTGGATACAATAGATTACAACTCGATATACCGACTTGGCTTACAATCTCACTGGTACAACTGATTACAATGTTCCATACATTATGCCCTTTATAAACAGAAGACATCATCTTGTGCAAGGAGAGCTTCTGTATGCCCAACAAATCTTCGATGCCGCGGGACCAATCCAGCTAAACTTCGTATGTAGAACATTCCAAGCACAAGTACCTGCCCACAAAACGTGGGTCAGCACATCATCTATGTACTGGCGAGCAGAATCCAACCCACTCGCATAAACCAACATTTAAGTGATCATTTAAGCATGCATTTATTAGAGTGATCTTTCTATTTGGGGCCTAGCATCAGTTTACAGTTCATGGGCAATAATCAGAGTGAAGCATGTAAACATATTCTTAGTAGCATTCATGTGGACATATCATTTATCATTCTTGGTGTTATCATGCAAAGGCATCATTGAGGCATACTAGGTGTTATCATGAAAAGGCATCATTGAGGCATCGTTAACATTAACATTTTAAGCAAGTTATAACAGTTCTCACTTCAAGCATCACTTAGCATGTATGTTGTGTTTGAGCAATGATTATAGCAAGGCATCTTTCTAGCATACTAAATGGAACATGTTAAGTAGGCAAGTTAAACCAACTTATACAATATCACAATTATGTGATTTCTTACCGATAGCCGACTCCTCGTACCTGTATCAATTACAGGTTATCTGATATACTTACTCTGCCTGCACAAAACATTCATTAGCATGCATCCTGACTACATGGTCACTGGTGTTGTTAAACCATATGGACTCTTCTCATTTTATTTTATTTTAAGATAATGCGGTCAGCATAGTAGGTGGCGAGCCTCTATGCCACCCCGTCTTATCCGTGCTCCCATAGCACTCATCATTATTTCCTCCTAGGCCGAATCGGTCCCCAGGGCCCTAGGAACCGTTCGAGGAAATTATTACTCAAACCTTGTATACAAGTTGTCCATGACCATGCGAATGCGTGTCCGACTCGATTGTGAACATAATCGCATGGTAAAATATATTAAGGAAAGTAAAGGCAACAGTACATCATTAGTCATATTCAATGACTTATTCATTTCATCATTACCATCATTTCATTTGGTGATCTCAACGATCCCAGCTTTATCATTTCTCATTCATTGCTTCATTGCAACGTATCTCATATCATTCCTTTCTTAAGAGGAACTTAACATTCATTCATTTCATAGGGACATTTATTCATTCATTCATTTCTTATAAGGGACAGGTAACATTTCATATTCTTGCAACAGTTATACAGATAGTACATGATTCTAGTGTTTCATTCAGTTCATTCGTTCGATAGCATAGCCAGTTCATTTCTTATTCTATCATTCATAAGGCATCTCATTATTCAAGTGTCTACTTGTTCCAGCAGTGTTAAGCATAAGGGACAATGTTATCAATTCATTCTCAGGCAGCAAATCACATTAACAGTTCAATGTGTTATACATTTCAATAATTCTTAACAAAAGCATCTCTATTATTCAGCAACTAACATAAGGGACATTTAGGGACAGTTCATAGCATTTCAATACTTCATCTATTAAGCATGAAGGAGTAAGGAGGAGGAAGGACAGTTCCACTCACCCAAAATTCCACTAATCGTAGCTCCACCTGCGAGCCACGTTCCAATACCCATTCCGTCTAGCCAGCTAAGAGAGACTACATCAGTCTCAATTCTCCTGATTCCCAACATAAGTCATGGTCCAATATTCTGATCCCATCCAATAAGCCAACCAAATGCCTCGTACGGAGCGGGGCATTACATAATATACCACTCAGAAAAAGTTTCGTCCTCGAAACTTAAGGAACAAGTCTTCCACAAGATTCACTTAATCACCATGAGTTTACTCACTCAGCTTCAAATCAATGTTCATTTCAGCCCACTCGGTCATTTCAAAAAAAAAAAAAAAAAAAAAAATATATATCCAACTGTACCATTTAAATCCATCAACGATTCGATCTGTCTATCTCTTTTTCAATTACTTGTAACTTCTCATTGATTCACTAACATTTTCCTTGTATTTCTATCTCGGTCGTAACAATCACTTCGTTTGGATTCATACACATACTTTAGGCGTCCCCAAAACATATGCATTTCAGCCAAAGTCCGTGCTAGTACGATAAATTCTTCCCATAATGTTATCTCAGTCGCAACCAATCACTTCGGCTGGATCCATACACATATTTTAGGCGTCCCCAAAATATATGTACTTCAGCCAACTTCCATGTTAGTGCGATTTGATCAGCCACAATATAATTCTTTTTTCTAAATCCGACTTAGCATCCATTCATTTGACTTATTGCTTTATTCACTTTGCCACAATCACTATTTTCCAGGCCACCACTTAACATCAGGGACAATCTCCATCCAAGCATAACATTTCTAATATTCGATCAAGGGTCTAACTTAGAGCCAATCATATCAAGGTTTCACAACAACAATCATTTTCCTTCCCAAATCCAACAACATTTTTCACCGAGGCAATTCATCTTTTCTAAAAGGCACAATCCAACATCACCAACTATCGATTATCCGAGTCAGGGTATAAATCTATGCAACAGTCAAGGTTAACCCAGCTATCCGAATATAGATACTTATCCAACATTTCCGTCATGAGCAGTCAATTCCATCTCATATAATAATTCACTATTCGATACATACAAATCAAGTCTCATCCCACGATTCCATTTCCTGCTATAGGCCGACACATAATCCTCAAGGGTCAAACATCTCTAAGGTTCACATTGGAGCATATACTTACAACTTATCATTCTTAGGTCATACTTATCACCATTTCTCGTTCAATGCCACAAGGTCATTCTATGGGTCGCCAACGGCCATCTATTATTCGGTCCAGTCTTAATGGTTAGCTATACCGACAGCTATACCTAATCATTCAGGTGACTCCCCTAGAGTGGACGGCTACTAGGGTTATACTAGTTTCTGTTTCTTAGGGCCAACAAGCAACCGGCAGTTCTAAGGAACTCTACCCAAACCTATGGGTATCAATTCAGTCTGAATAATGAATCGCCAATTGGGCTAAGCCAGCAATTGGTAAATCATCAACTGGTCGCTAGGGTCAAGTCTATCTATTCAGGGTCTTCCTCAAGGAAATAATTCCCACAGAGGCTCATTCTAGACTTACCCAACAATCGACTAAGATCGATCTATCAACATTACGGTCAATTCCAAATCCGATATACGATCTTCATCGTTCTAATATTCCATCAAGTAAATTTCTAATGATTCAATTTCTGGTCCGATTCCTTCGTACCCACATAAACCCATAACCAAGGTTAACTATTCAAGGGTCATCAATTCCGATAATCTTAATATAATTATGGAATCATACTATTCGGTCCGTATGACAGAGTCAAACCACTAAGTCATAAGCCAACAATCTATATCCCAACCAACAATCACCTATATCGACATTATCCAACATGTTTGCAATTTCTCGTTTTCATTTGTTTCTCAATCATCAAACTCTCTTACGGCATTCTTAATTTCGTGCAGTAATGGTCAAGTAGTTCATCCCATTCAATTCGACAATTTATGTATCACTTAACCATCCTCTAGGCAACAACAGTATTCTGAGTCACTACTTGTTATTTTTCTAGTACAATTCAATTCTTCAGCATCATGCATCTATGCAATGACTATCCTTTGGTGATCAAGATGGATTGACATCTATTACACCTTAGGATCAAGGCACAGATTTCTAATATCCCTTTGATTTACCGACAATATTTTCAAAACTTTCAGCTACGCATCCAACTTTATATTAGCCACATTTGATTTGCATCCAACCAATCGAAATCGACATTCCAATGTTCTAAGCCACAACATTCTCTAGCCAAATCATTTACCCGTAGCATACTAACTGTCTTACTAGTCTGAGTCATCACTCGACTAAACAATTTCTAACCAAGCCAACCGTTACCATTTCTACAATCTCACTACCCAACATAGCATCACCGTCAGGGGATACTTGAGTCATCTAGCACAATACATGACTCCCAGCTAAGTCTCGGCACTACCCAGTACTCACAGATAGTCTCATTGCTATTTTATGGAAAGGGTCAACATACATCTCGTTCTGAGGTGGTAGAGGCAATATACCACTCAGAAACGAAGCCATCCTTAAACAATACCAACTCAATCTATTCCGGACATTCCTGATCTATAATGATCACAATACTTAACCAACATCTCGGGGTCTCAATATCACAAGGCAACATTCTTAGGGTCTCAAAGCAGTAGCCAGCACACATGAGTCAATTCACTAATTCTGTCAATCTCATCCATCAATTATTTCATTCACAATTCTTTTCCAACATCACATGCAATTCTCAACTTGTTGCAGCATACCCAGCCACTTTTCTATATTCCCACATTCCAAACAGCATTCACAATATAGCATACTATGGCATCGAGTCATTGTTGGGTTATTTGTGTCCAAACCAACAACAATCATTCTTTCAGGGGCATCACAATGTATATAGACTTATTGTATGGAACATCCAGTGAGCAGCCAAGAGGGTCAATGATCTTTCAAGCACAGATAATATAAAGATGATTACCGAACAACAATAGCATAATCACGGAAGCAATCTTTGATTTAATCATCGATGCAACTTTGATTTGAAATGAATCAAAGAAGAGACCAAGGACGTAAAGCCGTGCTCTGATACCAATTTGTCACGCCCCGATTCATAGAGTCATTTATTCACATATTTTATCTCTTGGAATCGATCGTCCTCGCTTGGGCGTGATGCCGTACAAGTCTGGTATTGCACTTGTACAAGGCAAAGATGGTACATAATCGATTATTCTTCAAATAGGAATACATCGCAGCAGCAGAAGCAGATAAATTGAATTTAATGAGGACAATCTCTCTTATTGAATAGAAGTACATCACTTCTTTATAGCAGCGGAGAAAAAGAGTAACTTGAAGCCACATAGAGATATGTAGAACTTTATTCTCTTTATTGATAATTGAAGAAGAGTACAAGACTTGTATTGAAGTACAATAATTACAGCACATCTCACTTTACATTGGAAACCAACTGAACAATGCTATACAGCTTACATTTGATATTTGGATACAATGGATTACAACTCGATATACCGACTTGGCTTACAATCTCACTGGTACAACTGATTACAATGTTCCATACATTATGCCCTTTATAAACAGAAGACATCATCTTGTGCAAGGAGAGCTTCTGTATGCCCAACAAATCTTCGATGCCGCGGGACCAATCCAGCTAAACTTCGTATGTAGAACATTCCAAGCACAAGTACCTGCCCACAAAACGTGGGTCAGCACATCATCTATGTACTGGCGAGCAGAATCCAACCCACTCGCATAAACCAACATTTAAGTGATCATTTAAGCATGCATTTATTAGAGTGATCTTTCTATTTGGGGCCTAGCATCAGTTTACAGTTCATGGGCAATAATCAGAGTGAAGCATGTAAACATATTCTTAGTAGCATTCATGTGGACATATCATTTATCATTCTTGGTGTTATCATGCAAAGGCATCATTGAGGCATACTAGGTGTTATCATGAAAAGGCATCATTGAGGCATCGTTAACATTAACATTTTAAGCAAGTTATAACAGTTCTCACTTCAAGCATCACTTAGCATGTATGTTGTGTTTGAGCAATGATTATAGCAAGGCATCTTTCTAGCATACTAAATGGAACATGTTAAGTAGGCAAGTTAAACCAACTTATACAATATCACAATTATGTGATTTCTTACCGATAGCCGACTCCTCGTACCTGTATCAATTACAGGTTATCTGATATACTTACTCTGCCTGCACAAAACATTCATTAGCATGCATCCTGACTACATGGTCACTGGTGTTGTTAAACCATATGGACTCTTCTCATTTCATTTCATTTTAAGATAATACGGTCAGCATAGTAGGTGGCGAGCCTCTATGCCACCCCGTCTTATCCGTGCTCCCATAGCACTCATCATTATTTCCTTCTAGGCCGAATCGGTCCCCAGGGCCCTAGGAACCGTTCGAGGAAATTATTACTCAAATCTTGTATACAAGTTGTCCAAGACCATGCGAATGCGTGTCCGACTCGATTGTGAACATAATCGCATGGTAAAATATATTAAGGAAAGTAAAGGCAACAGTACATCATTAGTCATATTCAATGACTTATTCATTTCATCATTACCATCATTTCATTTGGTGATCTCAACGATCCCAGCTTTATCATTTCTCATTCATTGCTTCATTGCAACGTATCTCATATCATTCCTTTCTTAAGAGGAACTTAACATTCATTCATTTCATAGGGACATTTATTCATTCATTCATTTCTTATAAGGGACAGGCAACATTTCATATTCTTGCAACAGTTATACAGATAGTACATGATTCTAGTATTTCATTCAGTTCATTCGTTCGATAGCATAGCCAGTTCATTTCTTATTCTATCATTCATAAGGCATCTCATTATTCAAGTGTCTACTTGTTCCAGCAGTGTTAAGCATAAGGGACAATGTTATCAATTCATTCTCAGGCAGCAAATCACATTAACAGTTCAATGTGTTATACATTTCAATAATTAACAAAAGCATCTCTATTATTCAGCAACTAACATAAGGGACATTTAGGGGGCAGTTCATAGCATTTCAATACTTCATCTATTAAGCATGAAGGAGTAAGGAGGAGGAAGGACAGTTCCACTCACCCAAAATTCCACTAATCGTAGCTCCACCTGCGAGCCACGTTCCAATACCCATTCCGTCTAGCCAGCTAAGAGAGACTACATCAGTCTCAATTCTCCTGATTCCCAACATAAGTCATGGTCCAATATTCTGATCCCATCCAATAAGCCAACCAAATGCCTCGTACGGAGCGGGGCATTACACAAATCATATCTCCAACAAGGGTAAGAAGTTAAGATTAATGTACTATTATTTCTTCTCCTATTTTTTCATTTGACATTCAACTTCATGCTTGGTATTCTGACATGAAGAGGATTCATGGTTATTAAATTTAAACCATTGAATGCTAAAAAATGTGGAGAATTGAAAGCATTAAATTGGTAAACGTTTGTCCGTTTTGAAGAATCCAAAGGATTCAAAATAAAAATATTAGTTAACGTAAAAAAATATTAAAAATGCTCAATTAATATATATCACAATTGATTAGTACATCAAAGAAGGCTATCACAATTTACAAATTCAATAGGTGAATAGTTTGAGCTTCACATGATAGAACTAAAAATTCATAGGTTGCACAACAAGTTGGAAGTGCTTTGATTGGAAATGCACCATAGGCTTCACAGTTAGCTAGTTTTCAGAACAATGATTTAGCCTTGTAAATTATAACTATCACGGCTATACCAATGAGACTAGTATTATGTGAAAAATCTAATATAATCTGATTTTAACAAAGCAAATTTAATAAAATTCTTTATAATCAAACCTAGTAGACAGAATAAATATATATGAACAATGTTTTCAAAGAAAACTTGGTAAAACACAGACTAGAGAGAAATATCAAACACAAAAAACCATATATAGGTCAAACAAACAGTTAATGCTATGTGTAGTCATAAGATCGTCGTCTATATACATGGAGGAAAGAATATTTTTCTGATGAAAACATATGGAACCAAATAGAATATTGTGCACTTCACAACACACTCATGGTATCCTAAATTTGCTTAGTAGTTAAAAGAGTTGGAAAAATCAATACAAGTACTGGAACAATCAATGGTCACCGTATTATAAAAATATTAGTGACCAAATAATAAATTTACACTCAAGTCCTATTGGTGCAATAGTTGTGACTTATGTTTGAAAAAAAATCTATTCATGTATGCATATGTTTACGTGATACTTTTATTCAGTACATGTCATCTTGGTAACAATATAAGGGATTGGTAGGTATGTTACTGATCGTCTTCCATAACACGCATGACTGAAGCCTGACATGTTATATGAAAATTGTAGTAGATTTTAAAGTTCTGAGTCAAGGTTATTGAGTTAAGGCAGAGTATATCTTGACACATAGCATTAACACTCTTTAAAAAAAAATGATATGAGTTTGAGAAATTAAAAATTCAATTGCTATAACCGACTACCATAAATGTCCTAGTTTCACATCTTTACTCTCCAAATTTCTCCAACTATTATGCGATTACTAGCATGCAATGACGCAAGTTTATGTACTTGTGCATTGTGGCATATGTGCCTGCATCCATGTGTAGTTGTATGTATTAATACACGCATATGATACTGAGATATAAGCTTTGTGTATCTATAACCCAAAAAATAATGATCGATTTAGAAAAATGTAAACATGTCGATTTATCATAACCTACGTAGTTAAAAGAATGCAATCAAAGATTCAGCTAGTGCACAAGCAAACCGCACCTGCTAAGGAAAGGTGTGGAGAATAGTAAGGGTAGACTTTGAAAATCTAAGACCAGTTTCTAGTTGAGGCTTCCAAAAATTGACTCTTACAACTAAACAAGGATAAAGCACAAAAATTCACATTATTAATAGACTATAAATTGGAATTAAAGAGCTAATAAACCTGGCATTTAGGAGCCATAAAATAGAATGTCGTTGGAAAATAAATATCTAATGAATAGAAAAAGTAAGGGTCTCAAATAGTCATAAGAGAAAAATATAGAGCAGAATTTTTATTTTATTTTTAAATACACGTCCGACAAGCATTGGAAACAATCATCACAACTTTTCCTTTCCATAGCAACTTCCCTATTCAAAGTCGCCATATGCTAGGGGGAAAAAAAACTACGGATAAAAAACAACAAAGTTGAAATGATTATATATATTATCAGTTTTGAAAAAAATGATATAAAATTGTGTCTATATATAAGCTATGATAAGTTATATGAAGATTGATACAAGATAAGTCTTGAATCAACCTCAACAATTCATATAGTTATGATCTCGAAAACAAGACACACCATGGTCATCCCATTCTTATTCCAACTATGTATATGTTGGACACTATTCAAAAGTGTCAAGACAAACATTCATCATCTCTATATTATTATCTAACAGTTTTATACATAAAGAGAAATCTCTAGCAACTAAGATTAGAATCAACCCTTGCAGGCGTTGATAGTTAAAAATTAAGAAAACAAGATTCACATGAGACACATATTACTTACAGAGTATTCTACTGTCTCTATATTTGACAACAAAATGAGGTGATATATAATATTGATTCATTAATTAAGTGAATCTCAATAATAGATCTATATATATGGAAAATTCATTATCAAGATTTTCATCTTGACAAACTATTTTATTCATAACACATCTTCTGAGAAATGAGTGTATATAATATGAGCTTAATGGTAATAGAAGAAACATTATGCATTAGGAGGAAACAATTAATATCGAAACTTTATAAATGGCTATGGAATAATTTGTGGCCTGATGCAAATCAAAAAATTCGCACAAAATAAAAAACAACTGTGACTTTCTTATCATTGAAAAAATTTCCAATAGCATCTGACATAAAAGAAATATATCATCGGTATATATATTACTACTAAGAACCCAGAACATGAAATAATGCAAATTTCTATGAATTTGAAGATGACCTCGGGTCTTGGATTATATAATCAAAATGTGTAAACCGAGATTTCCTCTTAGCAATCTCATCTATTTTGTAAACGAGTTTCAAAAAAAAATCGGTTAATGAAGAAATTATCCAAAGGAGAAATAAAATAATCTCTTAGATTGTTGGATATTATTTCTTTATATCCTGAAAATAGAATAACAAAATAATAAAAAAAGGTTAGAAATACCAGTCTACGGGAAAGTCATGCACGAAGCACTGCCCTAAGAGATTGTCGAGGTCTATGTGCAGACATCATCTCGAATCCTCCTAGCGGAAAACCCCCCTTCCTACCGGCTTCCCGTCACCGCACACAGCTTCGGAAGAACGACCCGAACTTAGCTCTTGCTGTAACTCCACTTCCCTAAAAATTTAAAATTTTCATTTAGCCTTACTTAACCATTTTTTAATTGTTAATATCTTATAACTAAAATTTAATTCTTCTTATTGTTTTCTTTTCTTTTCTTAAAATTTGGTCCACTCAATTGTCCATGGGCTGGACAAGCCCAAGACCAAGCCTGGTATAAAGCCAAGGCCATTCTCATTTTTGTGAACTGTATTACTCTCCATTCTTCCCTGCCAATCTTCTCCCCTTGCAAATTCAAATTCGATACTGCCACCTCGACCATGTGGAGTAACAACCTCTGGCAAATTCGAGAGCGTGCCATTTCTCTCTCAACTGCTTATTTAAGCAGCCCATTCCCTCTATTTCATTCAGATCTAGAATTTCCTCTTCTCCAAGTTTCCACAGAGCACCACTGTTCCAATTTCGATCAGAAGAAGGAGAGGAAGAAGAAGAAGCAGTTGAGGAAGAAGGAGGGGTAACCATGTCTGTGGTGATCGTCGTCGACACGAGAAAGCTGAGGTGAGCTGAAATTCTTCATCGAACAAATCTTCACCTTCAAATTATTTTGGATCGAGTAGTGATCTAGATTTGGATCGAGATCGATTCTAGTAATTTTTGTTCTGATTTAAACCAGAGTTGGTTGCAATCGAGATGATTGATCAATGAACAATTGGTGGATCTTTCGAGTATTGATTGAGATCTCTCATCCGATTAATTTGATCTGAGGTGAGTTTTTCCCTGTTCAATAATTTTGTTCAATTTAGTTAAGTTGCTCTGTTTTTGATCTTGAACGTTCAAGTCAGTTGGAATGAGTTGTGGGGATAAATTAGATTTTTCTTCTCATAGTCATCCACTGTTCGATGAAATGTTGCAGAGATCCTTGTCCACTTCTCGATTGATTTCAGGGATACTACATCACACTGCAGGTAAATTTCTTTGATAAATTAATTCTGGTGTGAATTTTAACTAAGAAGGAAATTGTGGTACCAGTCATAGTATGGAGTTTCGATTCATCAAACTGAACCTGGGTATTTCCATTGAATAATTCTCAGGGACAGTCTTGTGACTTGGAGGTTTCATATTATGTTGGCTTGAATATGATGCTCTTGTACCATACTCAGTTCATTATTTGAACCTGAGATGGTATGAGCAAATTGTATGGTGTCGTGTTTGGTTTTGCTCATACAATATTTTGGTTGATATGAGGGCAGTTGTGTGGGTTGGGATGCATATTCTGAGACTATATTTTCACTGGAGGACTCCATACTGTCTGAGTATGGATGAACTGGAAACTATGTGACTGAGCCATTTATGCTTGGGTATTCCTGTTCCATATTGGTTTAATAGACTTATGTGCCAATGGGGTATTGTGCTTGGGAATACTTTTCAAAGGCTACCTAGCAGCCATTGGTATAACTTGGTGTTGTGGTGACTGAGAAATCAATCTCAGTCTCTTGGAAATATATAGTTGGGTTAACATCAAGTTGGGGATGGCTGAGATCATACTTCAAACAACCTATGATGATTTCGAGCTAGTGAAATCTGGGGTTGTTTATAAATTCCTTAAACTTTGGTTACTCTACATATGATGGGAGAATGGTTCTCAAGTGGCTTGTGGTGTATTCACTGAGTTAAACCTAATATAATGTATCACTCAGGATTCCTTGTTTTTGAACATTGGTTAGTTAAATTGACTATGGTAAAGAAGGCATGTTTCAGTTTGGTTAACTGAGCTTTTAGATGTGGTAATGTCTGGGCTTTATCAGTTGCATGATTGGCATACAGTGAGATTGATCCATAGATCATTAATGATCTTGGTAAATCAACTTGAGACCATACTGGTATATCATTCCTACATAAGAATGAACTCTTAGCAATATTTCATTTTATGACAGTCCTAAGATTTACTCATACATTCATTAGACTGATAGCTTTTTGAGCCTGTGAGATCCTTCCTGTTAACTTATAGATGATGTGAGTTATCTGGTGTTCCTTATCATATCCTGTTTCCCATTCTTTTGTTCCAATTATTAGATGTCATGATATTTTCCTGTCTAACTTTGCCTGTGAACCTGCTATTGCATTCTAAACTGGAAATCTTCACTTCCATTCATCTCTTGAGTTAAAACTTTTGTTCACTTTTACCTAGGAGTATTTATTAAGGCTTTAACATATGATAATAGGTTTAAACCTTAACTTTTGTATTTGTCTAATGTTAAATTTTTGCAATAACTATATCATGTGTTAGCTTCTTGATAGGCCTGGATAGTGAGTATTGTTTTGATACTCTACAGTAATCATAGAAATTAGGGTTTATATTTAGAAATAAATTGTGAATAGAATCTCTTGATAAAAACCAATTAGATTTAGTTGTGTATTAACCAACTTGTACACATCATTATCATGACAGGAGGACACCAGTTTCTTTGATTACTTGTACTTCCTTGGAGCAAGGCAAGTACATTCTATGGTTTTGATCAGTGCATTTTCCTGTTCTTTATTGCTGACACACTGCGACACGTTCATGATCTTATCTGTCTTGTTCTTTCATGTTCTTACTTGAATCTTGGGGTGGAAAAATACTCTAGATATGTGACCAAACCCGGATACTTATTCATGATCTTTAGCTTAGGCCTCGCACAGTGCACGCGGGTCCTAAGCTGTACCTACATGATCTTTCAGGATCTTTTTATGCTCTTTCATGGTCTTACCTAAGCCGGTCACATATCATAGAAGTATTTCAAATTCATAATACACATGTTCAGGATTTTGTTCTTACATTAGTTTTTATGATCCTGATCTTGATATTAGCTATAGTCATGATCTTTCCTGTATCTTTATAGCAGTATTTCATGTTCTTCATGTTCTTTACATACCTTGTTCTTATCCTGTTCTTTCAGCATTTACTTTCCATATCATGATGTTATTGTTCATTACCTAGAACTGTACTTTGCTCCGCTCCTGAATAGGATATGTTGCAGGTATGCTTGCAGGACATTGATCTACTCTATGGGCCAGAGCCCAGGATTTAGCTGAGCAGGATGAGGCTTAGCTTGAGGCTTCAGGTTTAGATTACTTAGCTTTACTTTTAGATATTGACTCTAGAGTTTATAGCACTTTTCATTCCTGTTGATTCTGGTACATTATGATATATGGATCTGTGGATTATGGTGATCATTCTGGGATACGCTTTTAGATGCTGTGATTCTATACTTTCATGTTTATCTGGTTAGTTTTCTCTAGCTTGGTACAGCTTACTTCGTCGTGTCTAACGACGAAGGCTGGGTGTGTCCGACTCGTGTCCGATTATTCGGGAGCGGGTCGTGACATATTTTTAGTGGTGGCCCATGCAGGTCCATCCTAATGGTACCTAGGACTTAGCGTACTATTGGGGGACTTGATTTACACTAGGGAAACTTGATCACAGCATAGGAAAAATCGGGAAATAAGGGTATATCAGGTATATCAGGTGTATCAGGTATTTTAATATTCTATAAACACTTGTTGTATGTAGGTCAAGGTTATTTTAACAGTTTTCTGTTTTGCAGATAGATCAAAAGCACGCGACACCGGGACAGTCGACCCACCTACACTTGAAGGTTTCGAGCTTCCACTACCTTCTATCACTCTACTATCCCCATGGGTAGTACGTAGTTGACGAAGACGTTTGAAAAGTCCCTTGACAACCAGAGGGAGTAGACCATCCTTTCCAAGTTAGACTTGTGGATACACTCTCCAAGCCAGGAAGGACTTCTGATTTCCAGACTCTCAGACACTTGGATTTTTTCGACACCGAGCGCATATCTTACACCAAGGAGCAGACCGAGAACCTGGAGTTACTACTGAAGATCACCCAAGTTTCTGAGATCCCGACTTCTCTGAAGATTAGAGCCACCTGCCAAGAGATCCAGAATATAGTACAGACAATAGGACACAACAGAAAACTAAAGCTCAGAAGGAACACGAAGATTTATGACAAAGACAACAACTACCCTGGATCCGCAAAGCGTCACAACACTCAGTCAGCGTTTCTTCGGTCACACCACCAGTCGCATCATTAGGAGCAGATCTCAGCAGCCAGCACGCAGCCATATATTCCTGCCAGAGCCCTACACTTCAGCCCAAGCAGGAGATCCAAATTCAGATCCAGCCGACGATCATTTACAATTTCTGCCACCTCTCAGGATGCCACTATGAAAAGTGCCGCAAAAGACGGAGGCTATACTGTACTACGGATCAAATGCCCACCAAATCAAGGACTGCTAGAGAACGTTGATTACACTGCCCGAGAACAAGCGCGAGGAGCATTAGACTACAGCAAAAGGGAACCACCTTTTCAGAATCAGCAACCACATGGAGCACTACCGCAAGGACCGGCCTACGACAGGACAGCTGAAGAAATTGAAGTGATTCTAGTCCCGGAGAAACACTGAAGATGGACTGAAGACAGAAGATTTCTTTTGCATGGTTGGAAAAACCATGTATCTTGATTAATAATCCAGTCTTCCCTTAAATTTCTCCTAACACATTGATCATTTCTTGAAACTTCTTGTTTCTATCTTGGAACCTTGATTGATGTTCGAAACTCATTTAAAGATATTGTTTCATATTCGACAAACTTGTTTCAGACCCACAATTCGATATTTGTTTGAAATCCATTATTCGATACCGTTTGTACATTCATTCATGACCTTGTTTCCTAGTGATGGCTCCTAATTGTAAATTTTATTCTTTTATCAAACTACGTGTTAATTAAGATTTAATTCCTACTCGAGACTTATTTTGAAATCCTGTTCCTCATTCGAAACTTGTTTAAAGCTCCGTCCTATGCAGACATTGTTGTAAATACCTTTGAGGGTTTTGAAGATTTCGTTTTCTATTTGAGACTTGTTTCCTCATTCATGACTTTGATTTTCTAGTTGAGAGTTGTTGGTCCACTATTTTGTTTCAATCTTGTCTCCTATCCAAGATTTTGTTTATTTTATGGATACTTGCTCCTACTCGTTTATTGATATTCTGTTCGCTAATCGAACTTGTACTATTCCGAATTATTCCTACTTGAAATATCATTCTGAAACCTTGTTTGAACTTTGCTTCTATCGATGCTTGTTTGAGATTCTATTTCCTATTCCAGATTTTCTATTTATTCGAGATTGTTCTTTATCTGCGGCTTTGTTGAGATTTGCTTGTCGCATATTCATGATCTAATACCTTGTATTCCACTCACTAAATGATACATGCTTTCCATTCACTCTTCGTAACCTAGCTTTCTATTTGAGGTTTCTATTCGTAATTTTGTGTCATATCCGTGACTTTGTTAATACTTGATTTTCTATTGTTCACTGTGTACCTTATTGAAGAATTCCTTTTCAATTCAAGTTTTGCTCGAGGTTTCATTGATATTCGAGATTTTATTGAAACTTGTACGGAATTTTATTTATTTTGAAACTTTGTCTCCTATCTGATACTTTGCTTCTGTTCATCCTTCGAGACTCTGTTATCCTTTCAGAATAACGTCCTATATGTGGAATCTTGTTACCATTCTAGATATTAGTTGGAATTCCGTTATAATTTGAAACTTCACTCCCTGTCTAAAATTTTAAATCTCCCTGGCTGCCCTTTTGTACTCACTAATCGGATCCCTTGTCATTTTTAGTACCTAATAAACTCATGTATTCTAACAGTCAGGTAAACTTCATCATTTCCGTGACTTGGACTATTGAAACTCATTTTGAATTCTTTGAAATTCTTTTGAAATTCCTAGGGATAAAGTCGAGAGGCTATTCGATGGCCTACTATGGCATGACAGTTGCGCGCTGCGGCCATTAGCTGGATTATGGAGACTAAGGGTTCACTGCAGCCAGTAGCGCACTGGCGAGGCAGGAACTCTAAGTTGAAGTGATTCTAGACAATCATAGGTTTTCGAGTACTATCGGGACTTGTCATATTCTTCATACCTTGATCTCTTGGGTTGCTTCATTAATGATTGTTGGAAAATGGATAAGGTTGATAGATTATTCGGTGACATATTGTTATTTGAGTTACGGAGCTGAAGTCCACTGCAGTCAGATACATACTGGCGGGGTAGGGATTCTAAGCAAAGTGATTTCAGATACCAACATGTTCTTGGATATTCTAGGGACTATATTTCCTTTTTATATGATTATTGGTTTTCGACAATCACAGATCCTTGCACGTTCATCCTGATTCGATACTGTGTCTCCTGAGTATTGCGTACGTCTCCTCAATCAACCTTTGTTAAATTTTCCTTCTAGCATTTTATCGTTAGATCATTGAATTCTTCAAAATTGTATATTATCATATTGTGATTCCGTACTTCGTTGTGACTTGTCTAAACTTCGATCTTAAGTCATGTCTATCTAACCATGATTTTCTATCTTGTTTTAGTCTACCTGTGTTAAAATATTGATTTTTGATCGTACTTAATAAGTCTTCATGATTTTGCTCCTCTAAGCTGTAATTGGAACTTTATTCTATCTCGCGCCTATTTGATTCTTGATCATTGGTCGTGTTATTCCAACTTCTTGTGTGTAATTATGGTACGGGGTCTCAAGGCTTTAGGAGCATCTCAGAGTTGCACAGGATTGACAGAAGCACTAGACGGACAGCAGCAGACGGCCACTAGAGCTCGCGGTTGGAGATAGAGTGTTCCTGAAGATCTCGCCGACTAGGGGCGTTATTCACTTTGGCAGAGACGGAAAGCTCAGTCCGAGACTCATCAGGCCTCGATGTGACGGTACTGATTGGCGAGATAGCATATCGACTAGTGCTTCCAGCCAGCTTGGAGGGAGTTCACGACATTTCCCACGTGTTCTAGCTTCGACGATACATTCCAGACCCGAGCCATGTGGTGGACTATTCCGAGCTGGAGGTGGGCCCGAGATTGACTTACGAGGAGCAGCCAGTAGAGATCTTGGACCGAAGAGAGAAGCGACTGCGGAACCAGACCATTCCTCTTGTCCGCGTCATGTGGAGACATCACTCTCCGGGAGAGTCCACATGGGAGCGTGAGGATGAGATGCGTGAGCGATATCCTAGTTTGTTCACTTGAGTGCTTTGTATTTTATACATTTTTTTGAATTCAATAAACAACTCCTTGGATTCACTATTCTTGATTATCTGTGTCTACAATCCAATTTCGAGGACGAAATTTTTGAAGGGGGAGGTATTTGTAACTCCACTTACCTAAAAATTTAAAATTTTCATTTAGCCTTACTTAACCATTTTTTAATTGTTAATATCTTATAACTAAAATTTAATTCTTCTTATTGTTTTCTTTTCTTTTCTTAAAATTTGGTCCACTCAATTGTCCATGGGCTGGACAAGCCCAAGACCAAGCCTGGTATAAAGCCAAGGCCATTCTCATTTCTGTGAACTGTATTACTCTCCATTCTTCCCTGCCAATCTTCTCCCCTTGCAAATTCAAATTCGATACTGCCACCTCGACCATGTGGAGTAACAACCTATGGCAAATTCGAGAGCGCGCCATTTCTCTCTCAACTGCCTATTTAAGCAGCCCATTCCCTCTATTTCATTCAGATCTAGAATTTCCTCTTTTCCAAGTTTCCACAGAGCACCACTGTTCCAATTTCGATCAGAAGAAGGAGAGGAAGAAGAAGAAGCAGTTGAGGAAGAAGGAGGGGTAACCATGTCTGTGGTGATCGTCGTCGACACGAGAAAGCTTAGGTGAGCTGAAATTCTTCATCGAACCAATCTTCACCTTCAAATTATTTTGGATCGAGTAGTGATCTAGATTTGGATCGAGATCGATTCTAGTAATTTTTGTTCTGATTTAAAACAGAGTTGGTTGCAATCGAGATGATTGATCAATGAACAATTGGTGGATCTTTCGAGTATTGATTGAGATCTCTCATCCGATTAATTTGATCTGAGGTGAGTTTTTCCCAGTTCAATAATTTTGTTCAATTTAGTTAAGTTGCTCTGTTTTTGATCTTGAACGTTCAAGTCAGTTGGAATGAGTTGTGGGGATAAATTAGATTTTTCTTCTCATAGTCACCCACTGTTCGATGAAATGTTACAGAGATCCTTGTCCACTTCTCGATTGATTTCAGGGATACTACATCACACTATAGGTTAATTTCTTTGATAAATTAATTCTGGTGTAAATTTTAACTAAAAAGGAAATTGTGGTACCAGTCATAGTAAGGAGTTTCGATTCATCAAACTGAACCTGGGTATTTCCATTGAATAATTCTCAGGGACAGTCTTGTGACTTGGAGGTTTCATATTATGTTGGCTTGAATATGATGCTCTTGTACCATACTCAGTTCATTATTTGAACCTGAGATGGTATGAGCAAATTGTATGGTGTGTTTGGTTTTGCTCATACAATATTTTGGTTGATATGAGGGCAGTTGTGTGGGTTGGGATGCATATTCTGAGACTATATTTTCACTGGGGGACTCCATACTGTCTGAGTATGGATGAACTGGAAACTATGTGACTGAGCCATTTATGCTTGGGTATTCCTGTTCCATATTGGTTCAATGGACTTATGTGCCAATGGGGTATTGTGCTTGGGAATACTTTTCAAAGGCTACCTAGCAGCCATTGGTATAACTTGGTGTTGTGGTGACTGAGAAATCAATCTCAGTCTCTTGGAAATATATAGTTGGGTTAACATCAAGTTGGGGATGGCTGAGATCATACTTCAAACAACCTATGATGATTTCAAGCTAGTGAAATCTGAGGTTGTTTATAAATTCCTTAAACTTTGGTTACTCTACATATGATGGGAGAATGGTTCTCAAGTGGCTTGGTGTATTCACTGAGTTAAACCTAATATAATGTATCACTCAGG